>PVJA010004430.1:0-85958 GCA_004027025.1 Myocastor coypus | reverse complement strand
CAACTGCAGAAATGTATAGAGGAAACCAGAGTAGAAATAACCTCTGAAGTTAAAAAAGATATCTCTAAATTAATAGCATCTAGAGTAGGGGAAAACCCACGGAAAGGTAGACAGGAAAACAGAACAGAAATAATCTTTGAACTAGCGAGAAAAATGATAGCTATAATGAGAGACTTCAGTACTACAAAAAAAAAAAAAAGACATTGATAAAAAATTAGAGAAGAATAGAAAAATTATGGATTCCTTGATGGAGCAATACAGGAAAGAAATAGATCACATGAAACAATTTCAAAGAGATACACAAGAAAATAAAATCTCAATCACAAACTTGCAAAACCATATGAAAAAAAGTGAAGATAGAGTCTCAGATCTTCAAGACACAGTCGCAGCTAGTAAAAAGGTAAGAAAATCTCTTAAAACAAACAGTATGCAGAAAAAAAAATTCAACATCTTCAAGATGATGCAAAAATGAACAATGTGAGATTAATAGAAATCAATGAGAAAGAAGGAGTTGACACAAATGATATAAAAAGTGTATGGGCAGAGGTAATAGCAGACACCTTCCCAAATTTGAGGAAACAATCAGACATTCAAGTAACTGAAGCATATATACCTCCAAATAACACCCAGACATATAATAGTCAAGATCCCTGAAATCGAGCAGAGAATAATATACTAAAAGCTCCTAGAGAAAAGAAACAGATCACACTTAAAGGAAAAGCCATCAGAAGAATGGCAGATTTCTCTTCACAAACCATGAAGTCAAGAAGAGCATGGGGCAGAGTGTTTCAAGTTCTCCTTGAAAACAAATTCCAGCCCAGACTGCTATACCCAGCAAAACTCTCCTTCAAGTATAAGGGAGAAGTGAAATACTTCCATGACAAGGAATAACTAAAGAATTTCATGGGGTCAAGGCCAACACTACAAGGTATACTACAAAAATTTTAGAGAGGGACCCACTTGAAATCTACAAAAGAGAACAGAAAGAATCCACTAAATAGGGCAACCATCTAAACACAGGAGAAAAAGGGGTAAACAGTAGTAAATAATACTCAGGTCAATCATAAGTCAATACATTTCAATTATAATCATCAATGTAAATGGACTCAATTCTCCAGTTAAAAGAAATAGACTGACAGAGTGGATAAGGAAGCAAAATCCTATATGCTGTATACAAGAAACACACTTGACTCATAAAGAAACTCATAGGCTAAAAGTTAAAGGATGGAAAACAATACTACGTGCTCCAGCATCTCAGCAAAAAGCAGGGGTAGCAATCTTCTTTGCAGACACTCTAAACTTCAAACCAAGAGTGGTCAAACAAAATAAAGAAGGAGACTACATACTGCTTAGGGCAAAAATTCAAGATGAAGAGGTAACACTCATAAATATGTATGCACCCAACACAGGAGCACCAAGTTATATAAGACAAACCTTAATGGACATGAAAAATCTCATTTCCAATGCCACAAACTTAACAGGAGACCTTAACAGCCCTTCATCACAAAAAGATAAGGCAAGCAGACAAAAAATTATCAAACAAGTAGCTGATCTCAATGAGAATCTGGAACAAATGGACTTAGTGAACATACATAGTGTTCCACTAAACCATTTCAGAATACACATTTTTTTCAGTTGCACATGGGACATTTTCTAAAACAGACCCCATATTAATCCATATGTCATGCTTAAGTATATGCAAGAAAACAGAAATTATCCCATGCATACTATCTGACCACAGAATAATGACACTAGAAATAAATGGCAAAAGCAACCACAAGAACCCTAGAAATACATGGAAATTAACACCATTCTCAGCAACCAGTGGGTTATAGATGAAATTAAATGAGAAATTAAACAATATCTAAAATTTAATGAACATTGAAACACAACTTATCAGAATTTATGGGATGCAATGAAAGCACTTCTAGAGGGAAAGTTATGGCTGTGAACTCACATATTAAGAAGACAGAAATGGGAACAAATAAATACTCTAATGCAACACCTAAACCGATTAGAAATGGAACAGCAAATGAAATCCAAAGTCCAAAGACGAGAGGAAATTATAAAGATTACAGAAGAAATCAATTCAGCTGAGACAAAGAAAACAATACAATTAGCGAATCAGTAAGCGGCTTCTTTAAAAGATTATATAAAATTTATAAGCTACAAGCTAACCTCATTAAAAATAGGAAAGAAAGGACTTAAATTCAAGCGATAAGGAATGAAAAGGGTGAAATTACTACAGACCCAGCAGAGATTGAGAGGATCATAAAGAGTTACTTTGAGAATCTTTACTCTCACAGAATTGAAGACACAGAAGAAATGGACAGATTCCTAGAAAAGTACAAATTACCAAAACTGAATCAAGAAGATACTAGAATTCTCAACCACACAATAACTGCCAATGAAATACAAAAGGTAATAAAAAGCCTACCAACAAAGAACAGTCCAGGACCTGATGGATTCACCACTGAATTCTACAAGAAATTCATAGAAGATAAAAGCCCAATGCACATGAAACTCTTCAGTGAAACTGAAAAGGAAGCAATCCTCCCAAAAACATTACTAGAAGCAAGTATTACACTGATACCAATATCAGAAAGACATGCAACTAAAAAAGAGAACTACAGGCCAATTTCTCTCATGAACATAGATACAAAAATTCTCAGTAAAATCCTCATCACTAGAATACAACAAATCACCAAGAAGATTATACACCATGACCAGGCAGGATTCAACCCAGGGATGCAAAGATGCTTTATTATACACAAATCTATAAATATAATACACTATATCATTAGATTGAAAGCCAAAAATCACAGGATTGTCTAAAATGATGCAGAAAAGGCTTTTGATGAATTCCAACACTCATTCATGTTCAAAGTCATGCAGAAACTTGGAATAAAGTGCCTCTAACTCAACCTGATAACAGCCATCTATGACAATCCAACAACTAAGATAATTCTAAATGGGAAAAAGCTGAAGCCTTTTACTTTCAAGTCTGACACAAGACAAGGATGTCCTCCATCACCACTCCTATTCAATATAGTTCAGGAACTATTAGCTACAGCCATTAGACAAGAGAGAGAAATAAAAGGAATAAAAATAGGTAAAGAAGAAGTTAAATTATCATTGTATGCAGATGACATCATAATTCATTTGGCAGAAACCAAAAACTTCACCAACAAGATACTAGAATTAATACACAAATTCAAGCCGGTCGTGGTGGCACACACCTGTAATCCCAGCACTCAGGAGGCTGAGGCAGGAGGATCAGTGCGAGTACGAGACCAGCCTGAGCTACCAAAGTGAGCTCAAGGCCAGCCTGAACTGCATAGCAAGACACTGTCTCAAAACAAACTAACAAAAAACACAAATTCAGTAGCATAGCAGGTCACAAAGTCAATACACAAACGTTAATGGCATTCCTCTATACAGATAACAAACACACTGAGAGAAAATTAGAGACAGAATAGCTCTTATGATAGCACTGAAGAAAATGAAATACTTATGAATTTAACTAAAGAAGTAAAAGAACTTTTCAATGAAAAGTACAGTACTCTGAAAGAGAGATCTTAGAGAATTTCAGAAAATGGAAAGATATTACCTGCTGCTGAATAGGAAGAACCAACAGTATGAAGATGGCCATACTCCCTAAGCTGTTGTAGAGATTTCCTATCAAAATACCATCAAAATATGGATGAATGGCAATCGAAGACTTAAAGGTTAACTAGCAAAGGGACTGGAAGCACAAAAGAGAGGAAACATAGCAGAGCAAACCACGCACTTATATTCATAGCATGAATTAGACCAGGGTCCTAGGAAACCTCAAAAGGTCTTTGACACCAATGATAGTAATATGTAACACTAAAACTATGGTTGGAGTGCCTGTCCTTCTGGCCTTTAAATGTGTGCTGCTTCCAATGTAATTTCAGTTACTATTATACTCTCTCTCAGGTAAATGGTTGGTTTACAAGAAAATCTAAAAAAAAGTATTAAATGAGAGTAAGAGAATAAGAAAAATGCCAAAGGATGGACAGGTTAAAATTTGGTTCATGCTTATATTTCTAAATATCTGTGTACAAATGTGTAGTGTTTTTATCACATTGTATATGGGTTTATTAGAATATCAATGATTGATGGAAAATATCAATTCAAAGTTAAGTCTAAGATGTTTGATATTCAAAAAAATCATATTAAGCTAAGCACCTACATTTTAGAGTAATAGTGTCACTAAGCTTTTCTTCTGGATGGCTAAGAATATTAGTTTACAGACCAAAAATTAGAGAAAAAGAAAGACTACAAGGATAGCCAATATTTTGGTCCTGGCCCTTCAACGTCAGTGAGAACTCAGAACAGAACAGAACCTGTACTATAACATCCTATAACTCAGTGGTTTCCCAAATTTCCTGTTCAAGGACATTAACAGACCACAGAGGATATGGAATGAAGGTATATTGTGTGCCTAAGGAGAGTCACCTAGAGTGAAAACATTCTCTCAGGCTTTCACAGAGAGCAAACTAGACAAGTAATGGCTGTGACTCATCCAGACGACTGACACTGACAACAGTTTTGCAAAGCACTGCACATAGTTCAAAAGTTAATCCTGAGAGGATTTGGCTGACCTTCAGAGGTACCAAAACTACATGTTTTGTTATACAGGTCTTGTTATAACTTGCCCTTAACCCTTAAATATGGTGCATAAAATCTAAAGGTAGTTTAGTATGCTGAGCTGTAAAAGGCTCTAATCAACAGCTTCCAACATTGCTGGTTTTGCCAGTAACTCATTGCAATTATGGAACATTTGACTATGTATACAACTAACTTCTCTTAGATGAAAGAGAAGAAATCTATTGTATTTATAACCATTAGAAAATTTACAATATCAAGCCCCGCGTGGTGGCTCATGCCTGTGATCCCAGCACTTGGGAGGCTGAGGCAGGAGGATCAGTGTGAGTTCGAGACCCGCCTGAACTACAAAAGTGAGCTCAAGGCCAGCCTGAACTGCATAGTGAGACCTTGTCTCAAAAAAAGGCAAAAAAGAAAAAAGAAAATTTACAATATCTACACCTGGATTCTCTATAAATACAATGAGGACAACAATATGGATTGTATCAATTACTGGGAATGTATTACTAGCGTGTTTTGAAACTGTCACATTTTAATTTCTTATTAAAAGTAATAATAACAATGAGACAGTTTCAAAAAACATTAGTAATAAATCCCCAATAATTAATACAATGCATATTGTTGTTCTTGTAATGGTTATTCAGAGTATAGGGTGCGGACATGGTACTTTCCTAATCCTTACTGGCACAAAAATTTCTTTTCATTGAACTAAGAGAAAGTAGCTGTATATATAGTACAATATTCCATAATTGTAGTGGATTTAAAAAATACTTTGCACCAATGGTCACTAAAGAAATACAAGTTAAAATTACATTGAAATTCCATCTTAACCAAGAAATAATGAACATCAGTAAGAAATCAATTATCATATGCTAGAGAGGCTACAGGCAAAACAAAACCTTTTGCAATGTTGGTGAGAATGTGCACTAGTACAGCCGTTGTACAATTTAGAATGGAAATTTTTTAAAAGACTAAAGATAGAAATTCCATCTGACCCAGTATTAAACTTGTAGGTCTCTTCCTGAACAATTTAAAGATTTTTTGTTACAGGGACACCTGCAGACCTGTGTTTATAGCAGTGTAATTCAAAATAGCTTAATATTGGAAACAGGTCAGATATTTGTCAACAGATGAATGGGTAAGGATAATGTGTTATTTAAAAACAATGGAGGGCCAGCTAGATGGTTCAGTGGTATAAAGCACCTGCTTAGGAAAGCTTAGGCAACCACAGGGACTGCAATTTGATCCCCAGCACCAGATGCTGCCTGAGCCAGTCATAAATAAAAAATAAAAGATAAAAGAAAACCCACAATAGAGTATGGAGTATTAGTCTTCCATAAAGAATCAATGCAAGTCATAGGTAGAAAAGCAGGTGCAACTACGGCATTCTTGTTGTTGTTATTATCATTATTGTTGTTGTTGCTTTTCAGTACCAGGGGTTAAACTTGTGACCTTACATTTGCCAGACAAGGGTTTATGTTGCTGAGGTATCTCCCTGGATGCATCTTGAGACCAAAATGTTAAGTGAAAACAAGTCAGACATAAAATATTAGATATCATAGTTTCTCATATATGAGAGATTCAAAGTAATGTAAAGAGCAAAATATAAGAAACAGGGAGGTAGTTCATTCTCAAAGTGGAAGGAGATAAAGAGGTACAACGCAGATGAAAGGGTCGAAGGGATGAGGAATGCAAAAAGGAATTAGGACATGATGTGACCATGCACCAACTTCACTCAGGGAATGTAAGCATTGTACTGTATTCTGAAAATGTGTAACAAACAAAGCAGCAAGAGAGAGAGACAGAAGGGGGATGTTTGAAAGGAAAGTGGGTAAAAAGAAGATACAGGTACATAGATAGCAAATTCCCACAAGGAATGTAAATGTTATATACTATACACACCCAATAAAATTAAAGACAATAATATGACAATATATTCAACATAATTAGTAGAAGATTGCTCCTCTCTGTTCTAGGACTAAATATTACGCACACTAAAGCCCTTAGTATTTTGGTAAAATGTATTATTTAATAAGGGATATCTATAACTTAGATGAAAATAAAGAAAATGCCATCATTAAAAACTGAAAAAATATGTAGTAACTGCTTCAGATACTTCGTAAAAGAATATATGGATTGGATTTTTTTCCTATGTGGAAATGTGAATCTATATGTATATCTGTGAAAATGCCAAACAGCTTAAGAATTAAAATTTAATGTTCATATATAATAAAAACATTTTACTTGTAATAAATTTCTTCATGATAGGTAATATTCTCAAATCCTCAAATAAAGTTTTCATTTGGGAATTAAGTTATCTATTTTAATTGGAAAAGTTGACCTATACCAAAGCACCAGCTTCAGCAACTATGAACTAGTAGGCAGGTATGTTTCCAGTTGTTTTGTTTAGACCAATCAATCAGCTTAGGGAGCAACCCAATGATTAAAAGTATTTTCACAGATAAACATATACAACCTGAGTTTTAAATGGGTTTTCCCAGGTGCTTTTCCAGGTTGTTCTGGTTTAATGGACATAGACCAGACCTAAAAACTGAGCTATTAATCTTCCTGGTGATTGGAATAAAAATACCTAAGATTTAACTTTCCTGGTTCTTTTTCTTTGCTTGTTTATTTATTTTTTTAAACAAGTCTCACTCTAGTTCAGGCTGCCCTTGAACACACTCTACAGCCTAGGCTTGCCTGTGAGTCACCGTGAGCCTTGTAACATAGCCTCCCAAGTTCTAAGGTCACAGGTATGCACTACCATATTCTATAGTTCTAGGATTTAACTTTAAAATCTAAAAAAAAAAGTTGTATTATAGAATAATGATATGAAAGAGTGGATAAAATCTGAAAAGTGCAATAGGTACTGTGAAAATGGAGTGAATCTGTTCACAGAGAAGGAATTACTGAGAGGAGGAAAAGGATGAACTTGGAGGAGAGGTCTATTTATGGATGGAGGATGGTTTGGACAATTGTACTATTGACTTCGGTTGGTCTATGGAAAGGAGAAGTTAAAGCTTTATGTTTTCTATTCTTAATTTCTTATAAATTTTTTCCTAGTTTTACATGCATATATCTGATAATCTAAACAACTAATTTGAAGACAACACAAGCAGCACAACTTCTGTCAAATTCATACTATTTTGTTTAACAAAGTTCTGTATTGTTTATAATTGTAATTTTATTATCATTATTTTGTATTCTATTTTTTAAGAAAAGAATAAAGAAATTATGTTGACAGCTACAGACGAATTTAAATAAAATATCAACAAAACAATGGCATGACATATTTTAATAATTGGATCCTGGTAGTAAATGGGCAAAAAACCCAGTTCTGCAAGAGAGATAACATAGTGAGCCTCAGAAATGTGTAAGAGCTTTTCTCAAGATATGAGATGGGTGCCAGTACTTGAAGATAAATGTGGTGTACATCACAAACATAGACCAATAAAAACATTTTTCACAGATAAAGATAGTCCTTAAACTACGCAGTTCTATTACTGCTTTCGTATAATTTCACTAGTGATTCCTTAGCTACCAAGTAATTGCTTTCTTTCTCATCAACTGGACTAGCTTGCCTACATGGAGGTGATGGTTACATGGTATTTCTCATTTTAAACACAGCAGCTAGCACTGTAAGATTGGCTGGCCCATAAACTGGAAGCTATCTTGACCCCATCAGATATGTTTTGGTAGCTCAAAACTTGAGCATTTTTGGACAATGAGCACTGTCCACAAGGCACCTTAAAAAAAAACATAACTTTAATAAGTTCTGTGTTAGTATTATATGAAATCTCCACATGAAGGTTCTCAGTGACCCACTGGGCTCTTCAACTCCCTTCGCTATTTCATTATTTACTACTGATTCAGATACGACTGTAGGACACTGCTTTTTCTGAGTAAGAAATCTATAGTCATGTAATGTAAAAGATGAGAAATGATGTTGTAAAATGCAAACCATATTTTTAAGTCTAAAGATCTGTAAAAGGTAATAAATCCATCGAGCATGACAAAAATGTAGGTCATTTCACAGCACAATATAATGGAAACAACTTCCTCTTTCGAAGCCACAGAGACTGGCTTGTGCATGTGTGTCACAAATGGATCCTGTGTGCATATTCTGAATCCTTAGTGCTTGGGACCACTGATTCTGTGTGTATAAGATTAGAGATAGTATTGGCATGAATCATGCCCCATGAATGGGAAGTGTCTTTGAATTCTGTCTTGCTTTCTACTTTCTCTTTATCCTTCTTTGTCCACTCTGTTCCCCACCATGGCACACATGTCTATTTCCTCCCCTTTCTCCTATGTAGAAAGTCTCCAGTTTCACATGCAAAAATTTCATTAAGCACATTCATACTATTGGTATCCTACTAGGAAGAAGCAGCCTGGATAGACCCAGTTCTCCACCTCTGCACACTATTACCAAGTTTGTGAGCCCTCTACATTCTTTCTCTCTGGAAATTTATAGCACATGGAGGTCCAGCCTTAGCCATATGCCCGTGCAAGCACATTAGAATGAATTATAATAAGTTTAACATTCATACATGAGAGAAAATAATAACTGCAACAATGTTTACATTTACAAGCAAAGAATAGAGATACTTTGGACACCTACCTACTAATTTCCTTCTAGGTTTATTTCTGTTTTTATGTTCTACATGTTTGGTTAATTTTTAAAGTTTTCAAACAAAGGCTGAATTGAAGAAGTTCCACTCCAGCTGTCATTCATTGTACAGTCAAATATTTAGACTTTTTTGCCTTTCAGTCTATAACTATGAGGAAGCAATATGGCCCACAGTTACCAAACAAATAAACAAATGTTCTCTGAACTAAATAGCTTTGATTCATGCTTTGGGTATAAAAGAAATCTTAAATTGTTTTAGGTCATTTATAGAAAATCTGGAAAAAATGTTTCTCTGTGGCTGAAACATCAAAACTTTCTAATTCACATAAGTAGGGTCCATAAGGAGCCCATTCTGGCTTTTGGGTGCGTCAAAGAGCCCCAGACGCTCTCCTCTTCCTTCATCACTTCCTAACTTCAAACATCAGATCAAAGATCAGCCCCAAGGAAACAAAGAAAGAAAAACAGAGACGCAGTAATTTAACACAGGCTGTTCAGTAAATTAAAAAAATGAAAAGTCTGAATCTAGTCACTTTTTCGATGTGTTAATTGCCTGGTTTCCCCAGCCAGAGTTTCCTATGCCTTATAGTACTGATAAACTTTACCATTTAGCCTGGGCAGACGTTCACTGATAAAATAACAAATAAGAGATACTAGGATTCATTACTATGTCATTGAATTTTCTCAGATAATTGAAGCTAGCGAAGAGCTTTTGAAAAGGGATGATTAAGAGAAAACTGTCAGGATGTTCTTTTTGAGAAATGCCAGCGGAAGTGTCCTTGGAAAAATGATTTCAGGGGAGGAGGACCTCGGTCTGGGGCTGTGGAGGGGCATAGCCCACCCAAAGCACCCTAACCCAGCAAGATCTACTTCAGTTCTCATCTGATTGTCTCTGAAAGGTGAGGTGAGGGGGCAGGGCAGCGTGTGGGTTCAAATGGCTTTGAAACTTCTTTCTGGGATTCTGAGGCAGGACCTCAGTCAGACTGAGGCTGCCCTGGGCAAAGAAAAAAAATAGTCTGTAAGTGGTATGTGAGCCTGGCTACCTCTATGTTTTTGTCATGGTTGAACAAAGGATTTGAACGTTGTCAGAGAATGATGGATTTATACTTAACTATTTTGGAAAAGGAAACAAAAAATAATTCACACAGGACTCTCCTTTTGTTTTTATGCATGAAATGCACCAGCATATGAGTGAAATGAGTTTTTCTTGTGTCTTGGAATTATTGAGAAACAATAGCACAGGCTATGGGCTTTTATACTTCTTATAAAATAGACTGCACATGCAGATAAAATAGTATGCACAGGGATTTTTTTTTTATTTTTTGTTTTGAGAAAGGGTAGTAGTGTAGTTCAGGTTGTCCTTGAACTCTATGCAGCACCGTCTGACATTCAGCTCAGTTATGCTCCTGTCTCAGCAACTTTGTCGTGGTGCTGGGACCGCTGAGATCACAGGTATGTGCCGTTATGCCCCAATAAGGATCAACTTTTAATGCTGCTTTATGCAAAAATTAAATGTAATTGATATTCACCAGTTAATATTTTTTTCACAAACTTATGAGACATTAGACATTTTAACACATTATAGAAAAAATGTGTTCACTTTTTGTCAAAATCCATGAAGAGGGAACAACAAAGAGTAGAAAAGCAGACCAGCCTAATTTGACATGATCTTATTAGAGCAAAATAAAATCATCTTATCTTTTTCTCTGAGTTTTTAAAGTTAACTCACTTCTTTAAAGTTGAAGTTTATTTATTGTTGATTATCTCAGGAAAAGAGTGAATAAACTCGTAATCGTTTACTTTGGTGTCCTCTTGAATAAAAAATACCTAGCAGACTAGTTTTACACAGTCCTCGGTAATCTAGATGATTGACTCACTGAAGAGGGAAGACTGCCCCAGATGTAGGTTATCTCAGGCAATAGGCTTGTAGGATAAACACAGCAAAAAGACAAAGAAGAAAATATCATATTTGCTTTCTCAGAGGAGCTGCAGACTTAGCCTTTGTCTGTGGAAGCCTGACTCCAGGATTCCAACTTCCTGATCCGGGACTCTTAGTGAAATTCTTTTTTTTTTTTGTTTTTTTTTTTTTTACTGTTTTCTTGTTTCAGAACCTTTATTTGTTAATTCACTCATTTTTAATGGCCGGCTCAGCCCGCCCCAAGGGCAGGGCTGGCGCAGCATGTGGTGCCAGGAATCGAACCATGGTCCCTGAAGCCGCCCAAGCTTTCCCAAGCAGGCGCTTTAGACCACTGAGCCATCCTGCCAGGCCCTCTTAGTGAAATTCTGACCCTCAGATTTTGACTGGATTCTCCTGCTTGACAGCTCCCCAGTGGCCCTTTGAGTTTTATCTGCACCTGATTTTCTACAGATGTTCATGGTAAACCTACTTTGTAAACTATATATATATATATATTTTTTTTTTTCCTATTAAATCTCTTTCTTCAGGGCACACTAACTGATACAAAATGAATCATGTTATTTTTCCTGGGCCATGTGTTTGTTTTCTTTTATTGAAGACAGTGTTTCTCAATGTTCTGTACGTTGGCCTCAAAGTTGTTATCTTCTTTACTCAGACTCCCAACTACTTCAGACAATGGCTATGTAGCATTCTACTGATTTAGATTTTTTTAAATGGACAAAAATTATTCAAAAAGTGATACCTTGCACAAAACTAAACCTTAAAAAATTATTCAGATCCATGTTAGTGGCAACATGAAGATAATAATTAATGATATTATGATCAAGTGTTAAAAATCTATAAGACAAAATATTTTTAGGATATATATATATTTATATTTATAAAATGTCAACAATTTAGATTTTCTGTAGAGAGCCATTCAAAGCTTGGCCTCTGACAAAGTCACATCAAGTTTGGAAAATCTGCAAACCAGAACTTCATGTGGAAGTATCTCCACAACCCCCCTGGGAATTGTTGGCCTTATGATTCACCTATGAGGGCACACAATTAATTACCTAGGGGTCTTGGCATAACTTAATTAAGTGTATGAAGTTCTTACAGAGGTTGACCCCATGTCTTCTAACTTGTAAACTTACAGAAAGGGCCAAGCCTAAGCCGGGCATATTCAACAATAATAAGGAAGTTTAGTCAAGATCTATTATTATTAATTATTATTATCATTATTATTATTATTGCCTACTCAGTCTGCCCTGTGGGTGGGGCTCAAGCAGCGAGTGGTGTCGGGAATTGAACCAAAGTCCCTGCGGTTGCCTAAGGTTTCTTAAGCAGGCTAATTAGACTGCTGAACCATTTCACTGGCCCCTAAAGTCAAGATTGTGGAGCAGGAAGAGAGAACCCCAAGAGCAGAGAATTTTGTTAGGGCAGAAATAGAACAGAATGTACAATGATAGATCAAGTTTCCACAATTGCTCCTACTTTATATAGTGTATGCATATTAAAATTTAAATTGTTCTTTACTTATAGATGAAAAACTGTAGATGTTCATCTTGCAAGAAGAAAGCTTATGTAATCACTCATATATTAATAAAGGCTACTGATTTTGCTCTGGGTTGAAGAGAAACACTCTTATTCCCTCCTAGTCACACTATGTTTCTGAGTCTTTTCTCTACCTGTTTTTCTCTTTCCTCAGGTAGTGGTTTCCTAAAAGCCAAGGCTGGACCTCAGCAATTATCTATATTTTATAGATAAGAAAATTGATATCAGACAGATTGGTCATCTAGAGAACAGTAACATCAAAATTAGGAAGTACTAAAATGTATGTCATTGTGTTATTCTTATTCTTTTTTTTTCCCTTCCCTTATCCAACTCACCAACTATCTTTTGTTCTCTGTTCTTTATTTTTTTAACTCAGTGCACCTTTTCTGTATTCTTGCAGGACCTCATGAGAAGTTATGCCTATGGCACAATGAATTTAGTTTGCTGATGGCAAGAATTCTATTTATTCAAATTATAATACTCATTATAAAAACTAATCATGTGAGTCAGTAAAGTGCAACAGGATAGTTAAAATCATCAGCAAACCAGTCAATTATAAATTTTATTCTATTAAATTCTCCTCATGTTAAAATTCTAGCATTTTTGAGAACTTCTGTATCTGTTGGAGGATAAGAATGATGTGTTGTTCTTGAAACACAGCTACCTGTAATCCTCCTGTGCTACATGTAGAGTTCACCTGGATCACTGCTCTGAGTCACTTTCATTAGAGAGTTCATTGTTCAGAAGTTCTCTTATTTTCATCATTTTATTTTAATTATTAAGGAGTTAATCGCTACAGTCACATAGCATGGAAAATGTCTGTTGTTTTGACGTCCAAGCAAAATTTTAACAAACATGGCACCTACAGAAATCAAACGACTGTTTCCCGTTTTTCTTTTTTCCTAGGATTCTGTTCACAGCTCTTCATTTATCATTTAGATACATTCAACTAGAAAAGAACATCTTCCCCTGAATACAGGAACCATCAAAGATAAACATAGGCTGGTAGCAGTGGGTCTAGCTTGAAAGAGCTGCCATTTGTCAAAGCTTGTTTAGCATGGAAAATTCTCAATGGCCAGTATTAGTCAAGTTCAGTGGTCCTCAATTCATGTGCTGGGAATTGAGAAAAGAAAAAGAGCACCTCCTCAATCAAACACAAGTGATTTTTTTGTTTGTTTGTTTGTTTTAAAGTAATAGATTTTGTAACTTCCCATAAAATGTAATTCTAGAGAACATTTAGACATCGCTTTGTTTAAATGTATAGCTCTGTGCTTAAATTCGTGAACACATATCTCTGTGTATGCATGTGTATTTATGGACAAATGACAATGCAAATATCTTTTTGCTTAAAATTCTTATACAATTCCACCCACTCCGTACAGGTTACAAACAATGGCAGTGCTTCTTACAGCCTGGCCACAATTGGGTTTAAGTTATCCTCAGTCTTGCCTCTGATATTGGTGCTGTTGTTCTGTTTCTCACAAGAAATGTAGTTTCTGTTCAACTGCTTTCCTGGGCATATTTATACTTTTTGACATAATTATCTATTTACTTATATTATCACAGTAAGGCATGAACTTATTTGAAAATTTTGAATCTGGGAACAAAGGTTACACCAGCTCCCTCCTTACAAACTTAGTTTCACTAATGCACCAGAGAAAACATTCTTGTATACATTCATGCACCCAAGTGCATGTTCACATGTACAAATTTTCAAGGTAGACTAAATAATTTTGTTAGGCAGAAATTTTGCATTTCTAATTCTCTTTATATTATTTTTAATTGTCATCTAGGAAACACCCACATTTAATGATTGGTATATCATCAGGCCCCATGATATTTGCCAACCACACAGGAAAAATTTAGTAGTCATGATTTAAATTTTCCTCTGGAATTATGATTAAATGAGGCCTATTTTAATACATTTATGAGCTTATTTCTCTGCAAATGAACTGTAGGTGTGTTTTGTGTCAGCATGTCCACCTATTGATCTTTCAGTAAAATACATTTACATAATGAAAAAGTAGTCATCTGCCATACTTCCCCTATTTTAGAACTTAGATTTTAACTTTATATATTTACTTATTGATTTTCATCTTTCTTTGTAAAATTTTGATTTTTGCATAGTAGCATTTACTTTTCATATATAGCTTTGAGATTTTGGATATTCTCTAAAACAAGAAATCTCTAGGGTCAGCCTGATAGCTCAATGGACAAAAGCAGGAGCTTAGGCAGAATGTAGCAGCTGGAGTTCGATCCCTGGCAGGCAGAGCAGGCCCCGCCCCCTGGGGTGCTCTGAGAAGGCAAATGAGTCTGGGCCTGGTGGTGTGACTGTAATTACATTGCTTGGGAGTCTGAATACAGCAGAATCACTAAGAGTCCAATCTATGTAATGAAACTTCTTACAACCAGTAGTCCCTGCCCTAAAAATACAGAAAAAAATCTCTAAAATATGACATGTAATATCATTTTTATATATGTCAAAAATTAATTTTTATATCCTTAACACTCCAACCATAAATTTAAACTATAGAATTTTTTTCAAACTTGCATTCCAAATTTGGCCTATGTTCTACTTCTTTTATTTACTTTGTTTTATGTTTATCAGAAAATATAGTCTATTACATGTCTATGTCCCCTGATTTGGTTGTTTTCATATAGATTATAACATTCCAGTCCACTTGACAAGAAAGACTGTTATCTGATTTTATAGTAAGAAACTCAATATTTCTTTTCTATCTCTCTTTCTCTTTCTTTTTTCTTTTCTTTCTTTCTTTCTTTCTTTCTTTCTTTCTTTCTTTCTATCTTTCTTTATTTCTTTCTTTCTGTCTTTCTTTCTTTTTCCGAAGCTGGGTTCCAACTCACGACCTTGCACTTTCCAGGCAGGCACTTGTGCTACAGACCTGTGTATTGGCCCCAATATTTCTGATAATGTGTGCTTATTATTTTTAACTTGTCTATTTTTCTTTTAATTTAACAAACTTGGTTAAAATTATCTTATATGAATCAGAGTTCTTATGTATTTAGTTGCAAAGTTTTATCTTTTTTTTTTTTTGCAGATATTCACAGCACTCACTGACAAATTAATTGAGTTCTGCAGGTCAGTATTGCGTAGTTGACATAGCACTCATAGTTTTTTACTAATGTGTTTAACGAGGTAAATCTTCTTGACATCAGCTACTCTCTGTTACTTTGCAACTAACATACTGCATTTGTTTTCTGAGAAAGTATTATACACAGGACTTGCTACTGCCACCCCGTAGTGTCACAAAAGAGGTAAGAGTGCCAGTGATATCACCCTCAGGGGTGTGTGTATTCATTCTGTCTGTTCGGGGCAGACAGGTGTTAATTTATTCTCTTCTGAACTCTTAGCTTTGGAAAAATCATCAGTAAACCTTCAGTAAGATTGTAGGTTCTAGACTCAAGTTAAAAAACAGAAACTAAAATATTTACACACTTAAGCATTCAAAATTGGTAAATGATAACAATAAATAAAAAGTTATAAGAAATTAAAAAGGGCCAACCAGATCGCTCATCTGCTTTTAGGCAGATGTAGAGACAAGGGTTAAATCTCTGGCATGTTGTGCTAGCTCCACCCCCAAGATGCCCTGACATGGGGAATGAGGCTGGGCATGGAGTCACGCCCCTGTAATCCCAGTGCTGGGAGGCTGAAAACAGGAGAATCACTATGAGTCCGATCGGTGTAATGAGACCCTATAGAACCTATACTAAATACTTTAAAAAAAGAAATTTATAAGGATAAGAAAATAACCCAAGCATCAGCCGCTCTTCTCTTTAGACCAACAGAAATCCACAGCACAGTTATCTAAGCCATCCTGCATACATATATAAACATATCCTTTACTCTCACCCTCTGCTGTCCTATTCCTCATATAGAAGGTTCAGCTATTAAATCCAAGATTTTCCATGCCTGCATTTAATGTAGCATCTATTTATTTTCTTTACGTTTATTTCATAGATTTTTCTGCCTCAGTGCTTTGAAATAAAAAGTTAATGTTCTCATTCTTTACCTTGTCCTGAAACTAAACACTGTACTCATAATCCCAACTTTGAGGCATTGGTATGGATACAAGACTCTGAGACTTGTAGGAGTAGCAGAAGAATATGTAGCAATAGAAAAAGAAAGGGTGATTTGTTTGGAAACACAAGGTAGGGCCTCAGAGATCTTATTTGCTTAGTACTTACCAGAAAAGGGTGCTCATCCATCTCGCATGAACTTAAATGTCGGGAAAGTGGGGGATTTTTTATTGCTATGTACCCTCAAATTTAGTGAAAGGGGTGTGATGTTGGTAGGCATATTCAGATCGCTATCACAATAGTATCTTTGGCAATATGTTCTCTTAAAGTGCCAGGAAGTTGAGAAAAATAATGTATAATAAAGAAAGGAAAGAGAAGAGCATTGGCTTTGCATAGCCTTTGCAGGATTAGGCTTCATTGTATTGATTCTTCTCTCTCAGATTTCTGGTATACATGGACACAATAAAGTAAGTTTTTGATATTATACATCATTTAGTTTATGGTAATTTATTATAGCAGCCACAATAACTAATACAAATGTCTAATTCTTTTTCTTTCCCCAGATGTATTAAGGATACATCTTTGCCTTTATTATAGAATATACTAAATACAAGTGCTGAACACAATGCTTTTTATCTCATCATTGACAGAAAGGATATTGAGTATATTAGAAGCAGCCATCGAGATGACTCAGTGTTCTAAAGCAGCTGCTTAGGCAAGATTAGGCAACCGTAAGGACCCCAGTTTGATCCCTGGCACCACATGCTGCGTCAGCTCCACCCCCAGGGCAGGCTGAGCTGGCCATAAAAAAATTAAAAATAATAAAAGTATATTACAAAGAATCACTTCAAAAAGACTCATATCTATTTCATCATCCAATAGCTCAATATATTCTGAGAATAATCTACAGTATTTTTCAAGGGGCATGATGGGAAACATAGTCTCATCTGTTTGCCTTGCAGAATTTAGATTCTATGAGACATCAGTAAATAGAAGTTGATCAAAATAATGTAATTGAGTTTTAAGGAGATTCATTTTTAGAAGCCTTCGTTGAAATAAGATTAATATGTAGGGGAAAATCATTTGAGAGGGAACACAACAGCACCATATGTCTGTCTTCTTAGTTTTATCAAGGACTTCTGAAGGTTTAATCAATTTAATGTGCACCTTTGTTTCTCTGAATACTCCATGTGTAGAAGTTAAATTTTTTATTCCACTGTTTTCTACTAAAGGACAAGTTCTTCAGAAAGACACAATGCAAAACAAAACAAAGAAATAAATAAAATAAATAAAAAAAGAAGCAGCTGACAATTAAATGTTAGAATAGATGAAAATAAATCTTTAATTGTGTGACTAAGTGTAACAGTATGAGGTTATTAGAAAAATATTCAACTAAGAATTTTCCAGGGAGTATTTTAAGCTTTTCTTTCTTTTTTGTTCATGCCAAGCAACCTCGGGCAATTGAGACTCAAGAGGTTATATGGTGTGAGCTGCTAGGCCATAACTTTGTGAACTAAAGCACAGCATATGGCAGTCAGTGGCATGTGGTTTCCTTTAAGCTATCCACTTGGCATGTGTGGCAGGAGCACCTACATGGCTTCAGTTTATCATAATTTGGGACAATGGAGGGTGCCAGAAAGTATTCCAACTGTACCATTCTTCTGCTGGTACAAAATTAGAAGTGTTCAGTGCAATTGAAACACAGGCAAGACCCAGGGAAGACCTAGGAGCAAAAGGAAAGTTTCCAAGACTCAGCGACTCTAGAAAAGGGCTTCTCAATCTTTATCTCTTCATATTTATAATTTTGAAGTTTAAGTTGTCATTTTGTTGCCTTAAAGGGGCTTGGTTGTCCTATATTTAAATTAAAGAATATTTAAAAACTTTTAACCCTATTAAAAACACCATCTATGGGGCCCGGTGGGATGGCTCAATGGTCTAAAGCGCCTGCTTGGGAAAGGCTTGGGCGGCTTCAGGGACTGCGGTTCGATCCCCGGCACCACATCCTGCGCCAGCCTTGCCCTCGGAGCGGGCTGAGCTGGCCATAAAAATGAGTGAATAAACAAACAAAGGTTCTGAAACAAGAAAAATAAATAAATAAATAAAATAAAAAATTTAAAAAATAATAAAATAAATAAATAAATAGAAACACCGTCTAATAAAACCAGAAGATATCCCCAGGATATTGGGGTGAAATTCCCAGTGGAATACCTGCATTAAAAAAATAAAACTACACTTTTGGTTAAAATGTTGCCTTTACTTTATAAAATCTAAAATAATGCTCTGTGTTCCTCTAGAGCTTTTGCTAGTGTTGAGATATTTATTTGTTTCATTTCTAACCTAAACTTTATGAATGAATTTTACCTTGTTAATTTCAAAAACAATCACATAAGAGAATGCAACAAATAAAAATTGTACTCTATAAGCATGACTGCTTTTAACTGAAAAATGCAGTAGTTAAATTGCAACAGAAGGTGTTATCATAATTTTTGTTCTATCTTGTTATTAATTTGAAGAAATAATAATGATATTGTGTATTTGTTGAACTAGATATGGTGGGTGATTTTTATGTATATTTTCTAGAGCCTTTCTAAGTCAGTATTATTATTAGGTTACTTTTTTATGATTTGTGTATCTGTAGTTAGTCTCCATTGCGTATGACTGCTTCCTTAAACTAAAATCTTTAGATTTAAAAATTGATTCATTTGGCTATTTCATTTCATAATGAGTATAATACCAACATAATATATGTAAAGTAAAACATGGTAAATGGCTTATAGATGTTTGATGGCCTTATTTCTTAACTTGAGTCAGAAAATAGAATTATTTACATGCCTCAAATGAAATAATAAACACAGAAAATTCATGTACATTTGTGGTGCTCATAGTGCCTATGGTTTTTACTTCATTTCTTAGCTTAGGAAGCTGACTTGCATAATAATCATAGAGTGGATGTAGTCTTCCCATGCCTTTTGGTTCCCATCATTTATTATTGATGCAAGGCTTTTGCTAGTTTTTATTTGCAGTGTTGATTCTGAAAAAAAAGCTGTGCTTTAAAGGTGTATCACTGCAGTTATATGACTACATTTGTGTAATCTAAAATACCTTGGACACCTATTAATCTTTAAGGGCTTAGAGTTTTATGCTATCTGCTTCTAGTCTTTGTCATTATGTACCATATATGTATGACTTATTTCTTTGAATTTAGCTATAAATTGCAATAATCCAGGGGACACACAAATATGATTTTTAACCTTCAGGAAAGACAAATCACATTTTTATAGTATTATAGTGAAAATGTTTATTGAGGTTTTCAGTAAGATATTATTTTTCAAAAAGAAAATGTATAAAAAGGACAAAGAAGAAAAATTGTAAATACAAGTGCATTATTAAATATAAATATATAATAACTATGCAATAGAAGCATATGCGTATGTAACCCTGTATATTTGTATATGCAATCCTATTTCCTATGTAAAACAAATACTTCTATTTTTTTAGAAAATTGAAAGTCACATTTCCCTTCTGTCTTTACATTATAATTTCTAAAGGGTCAAAATTTAATTTTATTTAAATTTAGCTGAATTAGATCCCTGTATCCAGGTAAGATATTGAAAACAAATAAATGGCTATTATGTGCTCAGAAAGGTACTGTGGTGATTAAATATAAGACACAGCCTCAGGCAAGAAATCAGCTGGGGAGGCAGGACTAATACCTGCAATCTTCTTAGCATTACCACTAAGGAAAAATAAAAGCTAAATTTAACTAATTGCTTCCTCTGTGAAAAGTTCATTGCTAAACATGGACCTAGGATCATGTTATGGAACTATCATGACAATAATAGGAAAATATTTCATAAGGACGTGGGGGGAAGTGAAAAGATTCCATTTCAAGAAGAGCTGAGATTAGAGAAGTAAGAGAGGCCTAGCGGATGAGAGCAAAGAGGCGTTTTGGCCCCTGTCCTTGTGGAAATTCCCCGTAGCTTCGTGCTCAGTGCCATGAGAGTGATGCCATCCTGAGTAAGCTCAGTGTTTCTGTGGTTTTCCAGAATGACAGAGTGAAGGAGTGAAATCCTCATTACAGCAAATGGCAACGTGTGGTAGCTTGCTATAAGATCATAGTATTTGGAAGACAGATAAAACACATAAAGGGATGGAAGACTTTTGCTTCACTTGACTACTTAGGAAAGAAGGAGTTGAGAAGTCGTCCCAATTTTTGCCCACAAATACAATCATTTTAGGCATTCACATGTATGTGTTCATTTCTAAATAACACATAGTTAACCAAGGTGGCAAAAGTCAAACAAAACTGAACACAGTTGTGATAAACCAATGAATTTAGATGTGGCAATGCAGAGATTATGATCCCGATTCAAATTTCAGAATTCTAGTGGTTATGTATACAACCACTTGAATGCGGAAATTCATAATATAGATAACCTCTAGAATTCTGAAATTCATATATATATATGAATGGGGTGTGTGTGTGTGTGTGTGTGTGTGTGTGTGTGTGTGTAACTTTTCTCATTACTGAGACAAAACACACAGCACCTGAAAAGAAGGAGTTCTATTTTGGGTCATGGTTCATAGAGGTTTTAGTTCATAGTGGCTGCCTCCAAGGCAGGGTGGCAGCAAGCAGGGAAAATACTTCATGGCAGGCAGAGGCAGGAGAGCAGCAATCCCGAGGTATCATGGGCTGAGATTTTTCTAAGGAGAAGACAGTACTGGATACATTTTGTAATATTAATTTTTAGTCACCCAAATAATCATATGCAAGACTGCAGGAAATCTATCGTCACGGTGAAGACCAAAGAAACCAGCTGAGGACCTGGATCCTAACATTCTGCATGAGTCCCCTGAAATCCTAGAGTTGATAAAATGCCTTTCACACGTCCAACTGGAGTTTTACAGCCAAGGACTGTGTCTCCCAGAGGCCTGTCTCATGACCCAGGGTGGAAAGTCCCAAAGGTCCATGGTGGAGGCTAGGAAGTCTATGGGAGCAGGATGAAGGATCTGTACTAGTAAGCTGAGTGATCTGACCTGGAGCCAGGAAGCAATGCATCAGGACTCCCTTGACAAGTACCACAGCCATTCGCAGCAACAGTACAGTCCTGAGCTCCTCCAGGGATGAGGAAAGCCCAGTTCCATTAGGAAAACCAATGTGACAAGCTTCTCTAGGAGGCTGAGCAGGGCACCATCATCCCCTCCAGAGCCAGGAAGCAACACTCAAGATGAGGATTTGAGCTCCTCCAAAATGCACCACAGCTATTTTCAGTGACAGTGAGGTCCTGAGCTCCCCCTACAATAAAACAGACAAGTTCTTCAGAAAAGCAGGAATGATAAAGTCCTCCAGCAAAATAACCCAAGAGAACCAGCAGCTTCCAACAGCTGCAACAGCTTCTCCAAACAGCACCTCTGTGTACTGACAGCTTTTCCTGTTCTGCCTCTTATGTTGTTGGCAACAACCCTCAGGTGGGCCTCACACTCCCAGCGCCATGCTAGTTCCACTCAGTTGTGTGTAACAAATTGACCACGTGTTGACAATCCACTGCTGAGAGATTGCAAAGCAGCAGCAGCAGCACCCTGGCTCTCTCTTTTCTTCCACAATAGCTTCCTTTGGGTGACATCACTCATCCTCAGGGGGGACCTCCCCATTTTCTACGCAGAGAACAGTGCCTCGCCAGTCAGCAAGCTAACTCTGTGATCACACTCCCTTAATTCTAGTACTGCACTTAATGTGTGCTTCTCACAGTCTAGCACCAGTCACCCCTGAAAATCCCCACTCATGACCACACAAGGTTGTGGAGTACCTCCGAAAACAAGCCATAACAGTGTGTGTGTCTGTGTGAGTGTGTGTAATGGAAAAAATAATAGAAGACACAAACATATATGTGAAGGATAATCTATAAAGAGAAAGACTTGCAAACCTCTAGAAAAGCTTAAATATATCCACACAACTTTGGGACAGGAGAAGAAATGGATTATTGACAGCTGAATGAATTTCCTAGGCCAGCGATACAGAGCAAACTGAGCAAAACTCTTGTTTTCTCCATACACATAAACATACATTGACTCATTTAATATTGTTTGAATGAAATGTTTTCTTTGACTAAGTCTTTATATATTAAATATTTGTAAACATTTTATATGGGAAAACATTCCTATGTGCTATTTATTTCAATAGAGCTGAGTTTACTAAATGTATAGCTTAAAGTTCTATGCCTAGAATACATCTCTCTCCATATAGGTGCAAGTAGCACTCACGAACTTATTATCCAAAGCTGCACTCAACTCTTTCCAGCAATATACAGACAGCATCTCTTCGCGTCCCATGAGAACTTTCAGTGAGTGCAGTATTGACGGCCAGAATTTGGTGAGAAGCATGGTGGGAAACAGGCAATCTAATTAGAATGTTGGCTCGTATTTTTTCTCACACTGTGCTACTATAAACATGGGTGTGTCTGTATTGCTGTGGTATGATGATTTTAATTCTTCTGGGAAGGTACCCAGAAGACAAATGACTGGATCAAATGGAATCTCTCATTCTAGCTTTATGAAGAATACTTATATTGATTTTTACTCATTTATTTATTTTTGCTGCAATAAGGATAAAATACAGGACCTTGTGCCTGCCAGGTGATTATGCACTGAGCTATCTTCCCTGCCTTCCAAACTGATTTATACAATAGTTGCAGCTGTCTACAATTCCACCAAAAGTGTAGAAGGGTTCCAGTTTGTAATAGGTAAATCTTGGAAACAAACAAAATTTCTCCTCAATCAAAGATTAGGAAAGGTGGTTAGATTTTGGGAAATCATAATGGAATACTACTCAGCTATGAAAAAGGGTGAGATTGAGATATTTCTAGGTATCTGTATGCACTTTGACATCACACTCTTACGTAAAATACATGGGGCATGCATGTATAAAAATCACATCATTTCCCTGTTACGAGATAACAAAAGTATAAATGAGGAGCAAAGTGTTTGAAATGTATTGTGAACGATGATGATACTGTTAAAAGTAAAGAGAAGGGGGTGAGGGAGGAAAGAGGGAGAAAAAATTACAAATCTATACTCATAAATGCAATAAATTAGAGGCACATGTTTAAATGTTACACTCATGGGCTGGGGATATAGCTCAGTGGAAGAAGTGCTTGGCTAGCAAGAGCAAAGTCTTGAGTTCAATCCCTGGTACCACCAAAATAAAATAAATAAATAAACAAACAAACATCACAGTGCTTCTCTAGGAGACAAAAATGGTGAACAAGGACCAAATGTACAAGAGATTCTTGGAAATGGGAAGAGGAACAAAAATTGGGGAAAGGGAACAGGAAGCAAGTGAAAGGGAAAATCCAATAGGAGGAAGAAAATGGAAAGAAAGCTTGGATAGGGAGGGCAAGAGGGTAAGGAACTGGGTTCCAGCCCTGACACATGCTGTGCCAGCCTCAGGATGAGCTGGCCGATGAAACAGGGGGTGGTGGCACACATCTGTAATCCTAGCACTGGGGAGGCTGAGACAGGAGGATCACTACAAGTCAGAGCTGCATAGCAAGAGCCAGTACCAAATACATAAATTGAAAAATAAAACAAAACAGAATAAAAATATTATACAGAGTACTCTCCAGAATATTCAAATTCATTTCAATAATTTAGTATTTCCATAGCATTTTTATTCCTTTCTTCTTGAGTGCTTATGAGACTGTTTCCTGGAAAATTTAACCTGTCTAAATGTACTTTTATGTGATGCATATAGGTCACATATGTGTATATATACATATATATATCAATACCATATATATTACATATATCTCATATGATATATATAATCACATATATAGAGATTTTACTTTATTTACATTGAATTTCTCTTATGTATATGCACAGTTTCCACTCTAGGTCAGCAAACTTTCATTTATATTTTCAAAGAATATTATTTCTATGTCAAATCATGTGTCCTTCAATTTCAAAATTTAAAAAGCTAGCATATCATACCTCAGTCATCTCTTTGCCAAAGCTATTTTTCAGAGCTATTGCCAAAGTTTTCTGAACATTGTCAAGTATTTTTTCTGCGACTATTCTGCACGGAATTAAGCAGAATGAGTTAAGGAGAAAGGCTAAGAATTAGTTTTATGAAACATGTTTTCAAAGGCTCCACAACACTAATTTAATGTGTTGGGTTTATTCTCCTGAAGGTAATTAATATTTTTTTAGTGGTTTTTATTTATCTATTTTTTATTTATATATATTTTTTTCTTGTTTCAGAACTTTTGTTTGTTTATTTATTTATTTATTTATTTTTATGGCCTGCTCAGCCTACCCTGAGGGCAGGGCTGGCGCAGCATGTGGAGCTGGGGATTGAACCGCGGTCTCTGAAGCCGCCTAAGCTTTCCTAAGCAGGTGCTTTAGACCACTGAGCCATCCTGCCGGCCCCAATAATTAATATTTTAAAATTTGTGTTATTGTTTGTCTCACAACTCTCCACTTCCACCGCTTTAAAATTTAGCTCTCCATAACCTATGTTTTCTAACTCTTCATTGAGTGAATGTTTTCAGTTATCCTTCTCCCATTGAAATACCAATTATGGGCCGGGCCTGGCGGTGCACGCCTGGAATCCCAGCACTCGGGAGGCTGAGGCAGGAGGATTGGTGCAAGTTCGAGACCAGCCTGGGCTATAAAAGTAAGCTCAAGGCCAGTCTGAACTGCACAGTGAGACCCTGTCTCAAAAAGACAAAAAAAAAAAAAAAAAAAAAAAAAAAAAAAAAAAAAAAAAAAAAAAAAAAAAAAAAAAAAAAAAAAAAAAAAAAAAAAGAAAGAAAGAAAGAAAGAAAGAAAGAAAGAAAGAAAGAAAGAAAGAAAGAAAGAAAGAAATACCAATTATGGCTAAAATACGTCTAGCCCATTTGGCTTCCTCTAACGTTTCTTGTTCTATTCTGAGCTGCCAAGTGAGTCCTGCCCAGAGAAGCAGACCGGAAACGCTGATAGATGCAGCTGGCTCATGCCAGGCATCTGAATTCAGCCTTGGTCCACTACTTACTATCTGTGTGGCTGTGGAAATTTAAATATTTGTCTTCTACCCCAGGTACTTTCCTTAAAAATGAGAAACAACAGTATCACTCAGAATTTCAATGAGGTCCTGGCACAGTTAGTAAACAATTGGCAGTTAATGCTGATTTCAAAAGTATCAGTTCTGAGATCCAGTAGCCTAGGCGACATAGAGAAGTGCCTGGTATTAATTAGGAGATTTTGCAAGAAATCTCTAATATGCTTCTCATTTTTGTTGGTGGCCTTATTAGTAATAAGAATGTCAGAGAGATTTTTAGGCATGAAATTTTACCCTTCCACCTTCTTTCTTATAATTCTTTTCAAATTAATCTCCTAAAATTTTCCTGATATTGACAAAGCAAAATCTTATGAACTCAAACCCTGAGTACCTGCTTTTCCTCTGTTATGAAGTTCTTTTCATCAAATTTGTGCTCTGCAAACTTTGCCTGCTTCCATTCATAATTCCTAATTACTAAAGCTAGTCTTGAGGGAATGTTTTCCTACCACTTCTCTACTTTCTTTATATTTTTGTCACAACTGCTAATGTAAAATCACCTACATAATTATTAGTTTGAATCCAAAATGATTGTAAGTTCCATATGAGTAAGTTTCATATCTAATTTTTAAGGGTGGTATCTACAGCATCTAACGATACATGACACAGAGTAGGCCAAATTAGACACCAAAGTAGTGTATGAATGAATAACTTTAAATCTTAAAAGCCTACTTAGCTTAGTGGTATTAATAAATTAAAATTCTCTAGTGATTAGCAGTAGCTTTTTCCCATCTGAAGATACTTTCCCTTATGAAAAATTTAAAGTTAGGTTAATTATAAGATTTCCTTAGAAACTGGGCCTGGTGGTGCATGCCTGTAATCCCAGCACTCTGGAGGCTGAGGCAGGAGGATCGGTGCGAGTTCGAGGCCAGCCTGGGCTACAAAAGTGAGCTCAAGGCCAGCCTGAACTGCATAGCGAGACCCTGTCTCAAAAAGACAAAAAAAAAAAAAAAAAAAGATTTCCTTAGAACTATAAAAGAAAGAAAAGAAAAGAAAAGAAAATCCAAGATGACATTATAAGAATAAAAAAGAGAAGAAAATAATGAAGAGATTTACTTTTTTCCATGACGATATAATTTTCCACCAAGATAAAGATTTAATTCATGCCTCGTATTTCCCCAATGTAAACAAGAATTTAACAATATTTTATTTTAATAGGAATAACTAGTAATCTAATTTCCCATGTTCAATAAGTGTTTGTGTACTCAACCTAGTTTGGTGATAACAGTCATGGGTAAGGTACCCTAATAAATATTCCTTCCTCTAATTGAAGCTGTTCCTTTCTAGCATCTAGGGATATATGAAAAATCAGATCTAATATGCTTTGCTGAAACTAGTTGTTGAAGGATGTATCCTTGAAATAATGCCCACAAATAAAGTGCTACAAATAGAAAGGGGTGATTTTTTGGGTTCTGTATTTAAAATGAGACATAGGTGTAATATTAAAAGATAAATCGGGCCTGGCAGGATGGCTCAGTGGTCTAAAGCACCTGCAGGCAGCTGCAGGTGGCTGCAGGGACCGCGGTTCGATACCTGGCACCACATGCTGCGCCAGCCCTGCCCTCAGGGCAGGCTGAGCCGGCCATAAAAATAAGTAAAAGATAAATCTATCTCAAATACTTAGTGTGCTAGTATTGGAAATAAATCCATTAAAATGAAAACTTTCAAAAAGACATATGAATTTAATACTATGTTAAGTGCAGAGTTATACAGTTGTGTAGGATTGAGCTACTGCAATTATAGTTTTACTTTGCTGTTATGCTTTTCCACATTGTATCACTGCTGCTTTTGTGGTTTTTGTGAAGCTATTTATTTCCAATTGGCAGAATGCAGAGACTAAATAATTCTATCTCATCAGCTTTAGTAGATTGTGATGTTTGTATTTAGTTTCTATGAAAGATTCAGTATATACTATTTCTAGTACGCCATTACTCTCAATTTCCTGCCTCCTTACTAAAGCTTTGTTGTTCTAGAACTTGGTGTTCTCAAACGAATTCCCTTACACATGTGTATGGCTCTGAGCAAGACATTCAGCTTCACTGTGCTTTCCATTTTTCACTTATAAAATAGAAATTAAGGAACCTTCCTTCACCAATCTCTTGCCAATGACTTGGATGAAATTAGATTGGAGAATTGAAAATATATGGAAGTGAAATGGTATAATAAAATATGATAATAAGTATTCTAAAAATTCTAAACCAAAAAAAATTATACAAAGGATTTTTGGTGCATATTTTTGTGTGACTAATTGCATCAGTATACCAAATTGCTATAGAAGAAAGAAACATTGGTTTGAGGTTATCAGAGAATGAGTTTTAATTTGTATTATAAAAAAAGTTTAGTATACCTCATGCATATAGTTTTAATAGTCAATCTTTAAATGTTTAAACGAGCTTTCCCCCCATAACTTTAAATCTTTATCATAGAAAATAATCTGTCTAAGCTGCACTAGCAACTATAGATTTTCTATGACTTATAATTGATTATAATCTAGATTACAGACTGAGAAAGCCACAATGGAGTTATGTTCTGTGTGTACTGAAGAACGGAGCCCAACAAAAGCACGCTGGTAGAAAGCTCCTTTTATGGAGAAAATTCAGTAAAATGAAACAAATCAAAACCTTAGCTCACCAATTCTTGAAACACTCAGATGGGCAGAAAACAACCACCAAATTTCCAAACAATCACAGTGCCGTAATACCATGCTGTGTTTTGGTTATTTAGTGTTGTTTCTATAGTGAGACAGAAAAGTATACAAATTCAAAGGGCAGATGTGGTCTTTTCCTGAAGAAATTGTGGGCATACTGCTGAAAGCCTCTGGCTACATAGCAAATTCATGAAAGAGACTCCATTGTTGAAAACAAGGGCCATCATAATCTCAGAAAAATTAAGAATTAATATTAATTTAAGCAATAAGTCACAATAATTAAGGATAATGAAATGGAAACTATATATATGTATATATGTGTATGTATATAATTATGCACTGCAAGAAACCAAATTCTGAAGAATTTAAATATATTATTAGATTTTTTTAAATAGTCCATCTTTCACTGATGAATCCGGATTACAGGAAAAGGATTTTAAACTATTTGCTTCATGACATCGAAAGAAATAAGTTCAGTCTTCCCTAGAAACCAAGTGGTGGGTCAACTTCTGCTGCTACCATAAGTGCTGTCTTCATTCCAGCCGCATGTATGGAAACCCCAGGAGGAGGGCCAGGGCAACTTCATGAAGAGGAAGATTTCTCTGGTGTTCTAAAAAGGGTGCATGTGCACATGTTTGTGTTTCTAACAGTAGAATTGTGTGCACTACTGTGGAGATTTTCTTTGTTACATCTAACTTTTATTAATCTTTGCCTTTTGAGTTTTAGTCTCCATTTTCTTAGGCCAAGCAATGATATCGAAGGGCCGGAGAGATAGCTCAGTGTGGTAAACACTTGCTTAGGCAAGCACAAGAACCACAGTTCAATCCCTGTTACTGCACGCCTCAAAGGCCTCCCCCCTCAGGCGCATTGAAGCAGCAACCTTGATCGAGAATGGTGAAACATGCCTGTAATCCCATCTCTGGAGATGCTGAAGACCGGAGGATCACTATGAGTCGGAAATGTACAGTGAGACTCTGTACCAACACAATTAAAAGAAAAAAAGCATACTATATTATGCTGAATCGCCAGCAGCTCTTGTGAAAATGTCTGAAGGATAGACTTTTGAAAGTTTATTTATAGGGAGCAAAGGTCATAACTGTGTCTTTCTCTGACACTAGTGAGTAATATACACTGAAGGATTCATTTGTAGCTTAATGAAATGTAAAGCAAAACCTTCAGGTGTTTAGGACTGAATCACATGGGCTGGGACCCCAATAAGAAGAACTTTCCTAGTTTTGTTCATAATCACTTACCATAGAAGCAGAATATCTGTTGTCTATGGCAATTATTTTATCCCTAGAAGATTTTGCATTGTAACATTGAGGAGATACTATAAAACCCTACTGAACACACAAATGATACCAAATATCTTAGTAACTTCAATACCTGTTTTCTTAAAATAATTATTTTAGAATAAAATTTATGGAGATTGCTTTCCCTCACAGAGGTAAGTCAGATTTAGGCACCGTTAGCGATTATGGACTATCACAACGATGAAACGTTAGGCATGTTACCATTGCAGGGAACGTAAGAGGAGTAGACAGGATCACGAGGCACAGAAAATGCAGAACCACACAGGGAAAGACCCGTAAGTTTCATTAGTAGAAGTTCTTCAGCTTCCTTTTTGTCTAAATTTACAGCATAAAAATTGCAAGATGAATACTTTCAAAGAAACATGACCAACATTTTCTCATTTTGCAGTGTGTGAAATATGTGTCTGTTATGATGTTATTCTTTTCCATTGTATTGAAAACTGTCTTCCTACCTTTTATTTCTCATTGTTAAAGCATATTTAATTTTAATGAGATTCATGACATATTTAAATATTTCTTTTTCTCCTCTTCTCCTCCAGGTTCTAGTGATGGTATTGCTCATAATAGCTAAGGGTAAAATTTGCTAAATTTCAATAAAATACTTGGATTTATTGTTATCAAAGATTTGTAATCAACAGAGGCCAAAAGAAAAAGGTAGCATCAAACGTGTGAGGCGAATTAACTGGGGGCCACATTTAGCTTTCTAAAGTCATTTCATTTGTACCTTAGCTTGGACATAAGCCACTGGCACAGCAGGGATAAAGCAACGGTGGCGCACCAGGCTACCAGCACTTCCATGCCCATGATTCTGCAGAATGACAGAAATAATGAATGTAATTGAAACAGCATGTAGCCAAAAAAATAATAATAATTAGTATACAAGTCGTATGGCTCTGGGAGTCCCATGACATGACAAAAATATTTTAAGTAGTTTAATGATATCCCAAACTAGTTTGATTTCCAAAAATGAGTTTCTGCATCATAATATTTGATAAATGAAAGTTCTTCATGCTTATTTCTCAATTGTTGACATGACATTTTCTAGTTTTAATAGCTTTAGCTTTGGAGCCTTTTTCTTTTTTTTTTTCATTTGCTCTTGAAATAATACCTATAAATTATTTAATTATTATTTTCAGAAAAAAAAGGATTATACATGTCCTGTGGCATTAAAATAAAAAGAACTTAGTTTCAATTTAATATCTTTAAGTGAAATTTTAAGCACCAAATTCTAAATTATTCATTGTAGTCTTGCAAGCTATAATTTTAAAAAGCATGTTAATTAGAAGATATCAAGAGAGAAATTCAAACTTTCCCAGCAAAAATTGTTTTGGTAAAACAAATCAAGGCCCATTGTTCACAGTATTAAATGTTTAAAATCATTAAAGTATGTTTTCACAAGCATAAATATTTGAAGTTAGAAAAGAACTACATATATTATATTTTTCCATTTTGTAATTAAAACTCAATACTAAATGTTAACAACATATTTTAATAGTGCAATTCAGCTCATGTTCTCCTTAATCATTTCTTTTTTTTGGCTTTTTTGAGACAGGGTCTCACTATGCAGTTGAGGCTGGCCTTGAGCTCACTTTTGTAGCCCAGGCTGGTCTCGAACTCGCACCAATCCTCCTGCCTCAGCCTCCCGAGTACTGGGATTACAAGCGTGTGCCACCACGCCCAGCTCTTAATCATTAATAGAAATCCAAACCATTGCAATTACTTCATTCTGCTTGAGAGAAAGTTAAAATTATTCATATATATATATATATATATATATATATATATATATATATATATTAACTTCAGAGAATGCTAATGAGTCATAATAGAACTCAGTCAAAGTCATGTTGTTATGACTGATGCATAATGACAAAGAGAGTTACATTTTTATCTGACTTTCGAGAATGACAATAAGGCAGAGAAAATGTAAAGCAAAGAAGTACTGACCAAGACACAAGATACGGGTTTGGGGAATGAAAAGGAGGAGTCAAGTTTGTGCTTTTAAAATATGAATGCTGTTATTGGCAAACTTCTGAATAGGAAATCGTATTGATTGGGAAAACGACAGAGTTAATATTCTGAGAAAGAAGCCATGGGGATCTCACAGGATGAAGTGTCTATGAAACTTTCAAGATCAGGAATTATACTCAAGCAATAAAATCTCAAAGATGGCTATGGTTTGAAAATCCATATCCTTCATCATATAATTATGATTTATTAATGTGGTTCAAGCCATATTCTGTAGCATATTTCTTTGAAATCTTTTTTAAAAGAGAGAATCATATATTTTTAAAGAAAGCAATTCATATATTAACTACTAGTGTTGAAGCTACTATGTTTCAAATATTTTAAGCTCAAAGGTAGTTCTGTCCATCCATCTTTTGCTTTTGCTTATAAATAAAAAGGGCAGGTTGTATTTACATGTGCAGTCTAAGTTCATAAAACTCATGTATATAACTCTGGCTATAGTTTTTTATAAACTATTTTCAATCTTGAGTACAAACAGTGTTAAACATCTTTAAGAAATCCAAGTCAAATACTCACAAGATCAATTATCAGTGGCTAGTAGCTATGTGGTAGAGCGCAAGACCAGCATTATTTAGCTGTTGCTCTTTTGAACATGGACCATAGAAGACCAAGAAATTCTTTTTTTAAAAAAATTTAATTTTATTTTATTTTTTTCTTGATTCAGAACTTTTGTTTGTTTGTTTATTTATTTTTATGGCCAGCTCAACCTACCCTGAGGGCAGGGCTGGTGCAGCATGTGGTGCCGGGGATCAAACCGCAGTCCCTGCAGCTGCCCAAGCTTTCCTAAACAGGCTCTTTAGAACACTGAGCTATCCTGCCGGGCCCCCAAGAGACCAAGAAATTATTAATTGAATGTTATTACAGTCAATGAATTGTGTAAAGTAATGAGTAAAGCTGGACCAAGAACGTTTTTTAAAAAATGGTTTAAAGAGAATTAGAGAGAAAAACTTTAAAATGTTTTGATACATGTGCTCTAAAATATACTCTAAACCTTGTCTCTCAAATACCTTGAAGGAAAGAAATGGATGTATAAAATTAGAGCTATAAAGATTTGCTTAGGAAAACAACTACTCTACAAACATGAAGGCTGCAACACATTATAATAGATCAATTGATCAATGCTATATTTGATAGGACTTGGAAAGAATGGCTCAGAAACCATGACCTCTGTAAATTAAATGTTACCATGATATAGCCAGAGACAGAAAAATGCAGTCCAGAAAGATGAGCTCTGTCGTTTATCTTCTTAATTCTGACAGGCATATCCATGTCTTCAATGCTGAGGTGGCTTGATTGCTGAGAAAGTTCTGGGCAGCACAGGGTAGCTGACACAACATAGTCGTCTTCTTTAAACTCATTTTACAGCTGGGCATGGTGCAAACAGAAGAAACAATCGATTAAACACAATATTGCTCTCTGTGTTTTGCTGTTACACAGAACACCCTCAAACAACAGGGACTAACAGACTAGATACAATTTTCTCAGTTTGGCTAAACATTACTAAAAGCTCAATTAAATAATTTCTTATCGAGCTGTGAAAAGGAGTTGATATTTATGTAATTTGCAACAGGTGACTAACTTGCCTTAGGGATAAAATATATATTATTCATTGGCAAAATCCCAACATTGTTTTTTTAAAAATTAGTTTAGATTCTAGTAACAGCTATCTAAGGTGAAGTATACTACATGTTATGTTGGTATACTTATTTTTTTCAGTTATGTGGATGGTTTAGGAAGCTTTAGCATTATTTCACAAATGGCAGTTTATTTTGGAGGGGGGCAGGGGTTCGAACTCACAACCTTGCACTTGCCAAGCAGGCACTTGTGCCACAGAGCTATCTCCTCAGCCCCTAATGGCAGTTTAAATTCAGAAAATGATAATACAATTCAGTCACGAGCTTCTGATTTTAAGATCAACTCATTCTGTTATGAAAAAAAAAAGAAATAATAATATCACCAAATTTAGTTGATGGGAATTTTTCAAGGCAAAGAGAGAAATCTAATGGCCAAACATATGCTGACAAGTTTTCTTTGCAATCTAATCACAACTTCTATATTTTTAACTCACTGTTGGGCTTAGTTTTTTTTTTTTTTTTTTTTTTAATATTAATAGTACTTCATTAGTATTTGTTGGTGTTGTTGTTTGTCAACTTTAATTTCAGCTACCATTAAGATTTTCAAGGGCTGGCCAGATAGCTCAGAGGATTAAAGCTCCTGTTCAGGCAGAGCGCAGGTACCAGGGTCTGATGGACAATGTTCTGGGCTGGCCCCAGCCTTGAGGGGTGCTGAGACAGCAATAGAAGCTGGGCGTGGTATGCCTGCCCATAATCCCAGCACTTGAGAGTCAGGAGATAGGAGGATAACTATCAGTCCAATCTGTGTAGTGAGACCCTATAAACTCTGTACTAAATACATTAAAAAAAAAAAAAAAAGATTTTCATTGAAATGGTATTCGCTCATAGGCCAAATACTTTCCTAACATTCTATATTATTTTTATTTCCTTTTATTAATTTTGATGAGAAAGAAGTGGCATTGAGAGTTTCAAAACAGGTTAGTAGGACAGTTACAATAATTAATACATTGCATAATGTTGTCTTCATAGTAGTTACTCAGAGTACAGGATGCAGATGTGATATCTTGTTAAGAATGATTAGTGCAAAGCATTCTTTTCATTGAAATAAGAGGAAGTAGCTATATATCTATTTTAGTCTATTTTTTTTTACTACAAAATGGTCCTTCATTTTATCCCCCTTATTTTTTATTTGTTTGTTTGTTTTTGTTTTTTTGTCTTTGTCTTTTTGTGACAAGGTCTCACTGTGCAGTTCAGGCTGGCCTTGAGCTCACTTTTGTAGCCCAGGACATTCTCAGACCCACACTGATCTTCCTGCCTCTGCTTCCCAAGTGCTGGGATTACAGGTGTGTTCCACCACCCCCAGCCTAGTTTGTTTCATTTTGACAGACATGGGTGTTCCAGTTTTAGGGTCAGTCCTGAGGAGATTTGACTGACCTTGTCAGGTACAAAAGTTACATTTTTTTTTTTTTTTTTTTTTTGTTATGTAGGTCTTGCTTTATCCTGGTCTTAATAATTGAGGAGAAAAGTCTCACCATGAAGTATAAAAAAATAAAGCTATATTAATATGCTGAGCTGTAAAAGACTCAAGTCAACAACTTCTGACATGGCCAGTTCTGCTAATAACCCATACTATTATGGACTATGGAGTAATATATATTTGTAATAATTTGAAAAATTATCACAACAAAAAACTGAAACTATTTTCGTTTTAAAATTCTTATAACTGAAATCAGTCGAAATGAAAGACACAAATAAAATTTATTTATGATGCTAATTAGATACTGGTTCTACCACATTCACAAAATGTGTTATACTGAAATCCTTGTGACTAGACAGATTGAGCCTATAGATAAATCAATAGTTTTAATACAAAGATACATTTTATAGAGATTCAGAAATGGTTAAAGTACAATTTATTTTAATAAATCACAAACTGTTTGAAAAAAATTAGATCTATATTTTTACCATCGTGGTTCATAATTTTTTTTGAGAAATACCTCCTATATTTTTTAAATGGAAGCATGCTACCACAGTTTGTCATAGTTCTTTGAAATTGTATAAGAATTTTGTTGACTAAAATTCACGTTGAATTCTGTCATTTTAAATTGATGTGATTATAGATGACTTGCTAATCACTTTCATTTGCTTTAAAATTTTTTATTTTAACAGCACCCAAGATTTATGACATATTACTTATGTGTATATGTCTGTTACCTTAGATGAGAACTATGCTATGAAGGGAGAAGGATATGTGGGTAAGATGAAAGCTGAAGCCACTTTTGGTAATTCTGCATGTGTGACCTTGCTTCAGTACTACACGTTGGGGTGGCCTTCTCATGCTAAGTATCTTAGAATTTTGCACTAGCTCTCTAGCACATGTGACATAACTCGGGAGACCAATGAAACTTGAAAATATAGATATTGCTGAGAATACAGCTAGATAACTGATCAAGGAGATTTGAGCTGAACTATATAACTGGAAACATAAACTGTATCACGTGTCTGCATAACTAAAATAGCTGAATAAAATTCTAACATTATCCAGCTAATAAAGATCCAAAATGTTTTCCACTTCCTCTTACAGAATAAATATGAAATCAGAGAGATTTCTACTTAGGTTAATAGGAAAGGAGTTGTAAACTAAAGCAAGAATATATAGAGGAAACCATTGAATTTTTTTCTATATAGGAAAAATTCATTCTTGAAATCAAATACATATTTTAAAAATTTCATGATTGAATATATTATAATTTAAAATTATCTACTTTGTATTTTGCATAAATATGAGAAATGGACTTTATTTTTTAAATTCATTTTTATTATAATTGTTATTATATTTTACAATAGTTAATCTATTACATAATGTTGTCTTCATCATAGTTGTTCAGAGTAAAAATGCAGATATGATTTATTGTCTGAGCATCATTAGTATGGATCTTCATTGCACAAAGAGAACGTAGCTATATATATAGCCAAAGTCCATAACAGTAGTGGATTATCAGATCATCTGGCATTATCAGGGGCTGCTGACATCTCAGCATATTGATATGCTGAGTTGAAAGAGAAAACAAATTTCAATAAAGATTAGTTAAAAATAACTAACAAACATGAGAAAAGAAAGAATAGCAGCTTAAACTTAACAAATTGTGGTATAAATGTGACAGAACTAAATGTTTGCACCTAAAACTATAACCTAATAATTAAAGAACAGTAATAGAAAAATCACCGTGAGTGTTTCTTTTCCATACTTCAACACGTACTGTGCTGCTGGTCACCTTCTCCTTGGTACCAGTTCTCAAGAGCCCCAGCAGTGAGTCCTCAACCTCTGGCCAGAAGCTACAGCACAAGAGAAAGAGCAAAAGAAAATGAGCAGGGGCCGAGAACTGCAAGGAAATAGGGCTCTGGGCTGACCAGTGTTCTCTGGAACAAAGCCCAAGAGTCTCATCTACTGCCATTTTATTAGCCAATACCGTGATCAGTAAGGTGCTTTTCTTATAAAAATGTAAATGTAGTAGTTGAATAGGCAAGTTTAAACCCATGAAAGAAACAAGATTCATCACCACACACACCTGGGTGCCAGTTTCGCTTCAATTTCCACTAAAGACTTCATCTACCCTACTCTGTGAGCCGTGCAGCCTCTTTGACCATCACGCTGATAGTGGTAACCACGAGGAAGCAGGATTTCCACATTCCATCACCGGCCCACAAGGCTGGGAAGGAAAGGGCCTCAGACAGACAGAATGCCGGCTTCAGCTTCGTGATCCCCAACAGGATACCAAATTGAGAAAATCAATGATTGTTTAAGTGCCAACAAAAGGGCTACAATCTTTAACAGTATAAGCACACCTAAACTATATTTGCGATTATAAAAGAATTACAGACTTGGTAGACTTACTAATAAACTTAAAGTGAGTAGCCAGGCGTGATGACACATGCCTGTAATCCCAGTACTCGGGAGGCTGAGGCAGGAGGATTGGTGTGAGTTCCAGACCAGCCTGGACCAGCCTGGGCTACAAAAGTGAGCTCAAAGCCAGCCTCAACTGCATAGCGAGACCCTGTCTCAAAAAGACAAAAAATAGATAAACAAACAAACAAATAAATAAACTTAAAGTGAACAAGTGAAATTAACATAAATACAATAAAAATGGTACAAAGTATATATCAATACTGAAAATTATAAAAGATCAAATTTTGCTAAGTTTTATATTATGCACGTGGGACTCAGTTACTCCTTTATTCTTGACTTGATATTTTAAGACAACGTGAAGAAACCTGAATCCTATAGGTGGTAATATTTACGGGCTTCTAAATGAAGACCCCTGTAGAAAGTGAGACAAGATACACCTTTTGTGTTATTCTATTGTTATCTTTCCTTCCTTCTTTCCTTCCTTCCATTCTTACTGTTTCTTAGCAAACTTATATTTCAGAGGAAAAGTCCATAAATAACTGAAACAAATATTGTGGGGTTATGTCCTAATCCAACCCCTAAACCTAAAGTCTTAATGGTGCTGGTCAAGTACTTTCCCACTGAGCTACACACCTAGGCACATGATTTTTTTACTACAAGACACAGTCGCACTACATTTTCCAGTCTGGACTTGAACTGCCAATTCTCCTGTTTTAGCCCTTACAATATTGGAAATTATAGTTGTGTGCCAGAAAGCCCAGCTTTTTTAAAACTTAGGATTTCCTATTGACCTAGGCATTTGTGGAACTAGTTTTGTTTGTTTGTTTTCAGTACCAGGGATTAAACTCAGGACCCTGTGCTTGCCAGGCAAGCACTTATTTGGCTGAGCTATTTCCTGGCCCTGTGGAACTCGTTTTAAGCAGTTTGTTCAGGTTATGGTTTATGTCTAGTTGTCCCCCACAAAGCCTCATACAGTCATGGGCAGGGACTTCTATAGATTGAGACTTGACTCATGAGTCACTGGGATTATGTGATTTAGTACTGATATAGAGTTTGAGACTTGATCCATGATCCCAGGGATTACATATTTTAAGTACTTCTGGGATTATGGGTGTAGTCTAGGACAGATATCTTAAGAAGGAGAGCCTGATTGGTATATAAAGAGCAAAAGAGAGACAGACTCGAGCTGTTGCTGTTGCTCTCTGCTCCCCTGGTTGGTCCGTTGCCTCTGTTGTGATTGTTGCTGCTCTGCCACCATGAACTGGATGCTCTGTGTCCTGTTCCACTCAGCCTTCGGCCAGCCGAATATGGACTGCAACCTCCAGTAACTGTGACCTAAATAAACCTTTCCTTCCTTCATTTTTGGGTCGGGTATTTGTCCCAGCAAGGAGAGAAGAGTAACTAAGACAGCCGATATCATTAAAAAAAGAACTACCGTCACAACTTTAATTCTTTGGGGAAATAGATTTTCATTTCAGAAGAGATGTTTTAATGAAAAAAAAAAAAAAAAAAAAAAAAAACAGGTACCAAGGAGAAATAAAAACTAGGTACTTGAAACATAAGACTTAATTTTTTCTAATAACATGTTGTCATTATTTAAGTGACACAATACATTTATAAAATGCCATGGAAAGAACATGACAAATGTAGAAGATATTGAGTCGTGTACATAAAATTTTGTTATATGTGTAATAGTTTGGAAGTAGAAGCAGAGATTCTGACAAAGAATGATGACTACCATGTGTGAGATGTATAGAAAGAACATACTCATTTTGCTAAGGAGATATCTCAGTGGAATAAATGCTTGCCTGGCAAGTGTAAGGTCCTGTGAGTTCAATGCCGTGTGCCATCAAAAAAAAAAAAAATGCGCACTAGTTTTAGAAAGCAGACTTGTGATCATATATCTAAAAGTTCTATAATATTCTTCCTCCATGTAGTAATATAAATATATTTTCTTTAGCTTTGAAAATATGCCATCATATCATTCCTTTATCTATTATTTTCTATTTTAAGCACATGTTTTTCTATTTCCTCAATCATTGCTGGGATTTTCATCTCCTAGTATACTATTCTTTGAACTCAGTTCTTGCTTCGAGTGAGCCAGCTTGTGTCTCCATTCATCATAGGTAAAGATCCACCCTCAGGTCGGGCATGTAGAGTCACTTGTAGTGTGTCTCCAACTTTGATGCCTGAGTTTCATAATGGTAATTTTTTCCAACTGTCTAACTATGAGCTGTGTGAGTTTCATCAAACAAAACTCTTTATATATCTCTTCAGATCATTTTGATGGGTTGTAGTTTTAAACTTCTGATATAAAGTCTTCAATTTACACGGGTACCATTCTCTCTTGGTCTTTCTATTTGTCTCTGTGTCTGTCTCTGTCTATCTCTGTCTCTGTCTCTCTTTCTTTCTCATCATCTCTTTCTCTCTCTCACTTTCTCTCTCTCTCCCTCTCTCTCTCTCTCTCTCTCTGTTTCTCATGAACTCTGTCTGTTTACTGTTTCTCTGTCTCTGTTACCTGTCTCTCTCTGTTTCTCTGTCTCTATGTCTGATGCAACACACACACACACACACACACACACACACACACACACACACACTTCTTTACCTCACCATAAATGAAGTTACATTCTCGCCCCTAGGAAGATGCTCCCAGACAATTTATGTCCACAGTGATTTATTTCTCCTAAGAATTTATTTCCATACAAGGCATATAAAGAAGAGTCATGAATTATTTTATGACCTTTCTGAAATACTTACTTTCAAGTGTTATTTGACTCTATATGCATGCTCAGTTTTAATCTTTGAGTTTAAGATTTGAATAGAATTCAAAGCCTTTGAGCACAGAGAAAATCAAATTGTACTTCAATTTTGCTATCAGCTTAATGTTTGCACAAAGAGTGTCCTGAAAACATTTGTTGATTTATTAAGTTTATTGGTTCTCAAGATAACATATTACTAGTTGGGCCTGAAAAAATAACTTACACTGTCCCTTTAGAATTCACAAGCAGCAAGTATCACATTTGTAAGAAACTTGAATTATTCAGCTGGAAGTTACTAAACTATGAAATGCTCTGCACAAAAGCCAAAGGTGCAAGAGCAACCATGTATAATGTCACTGTAGGTTAACGATGAAATAGATCTTTTCCACATTTTCAGGGAAAGCATTTGTGAAAAGATATATCGCTCCAAGTTGGAAATCCATATTCTGCGACAGCTGCTGACTAGTAATGAGATCTAATGAGCTGTCTATTGGAAAAAAAAATAACATTTGCAATAACAGCCCCTTTGCAAATTGTAAAAGAATGTGGGAGTACAGATATAAGCTCCTGGTTGATCCGGGTGTATTCATGTCAATGTCATTTCAATTCCAATCTGAGCTTTTGTTCTCATTTAAAATAAGTTGCTATACACTCATATATGAACATCAACTCCTATTCCACCTAATAGCCTCTAGTTAAATTCATGTAATATTAAAACAACACTGCTGCTAATATTTTCATTGTATATTTAAGACAATTAGTAGAGCAATGGTAATTTCCAGTTTAACAGGAAGATATTGTCTGTCATCATTTTGTGTTTGGCTAGAGCTCTGCCTCCATCATTCAGCATGAGGTACCAAAGCACGAATGGGCTCTCTTCCCTTCCCTCACTCCATAGCTCCTCAACATACAAACAAAAAGCCCACTGTAATCAGCACTTCAGTAATATTTTTGAAAACCAGTTCTGTTTTGCATTACCTTGGAATGCCTCAAGGTTCAAGTGAAAATCACTTGAAAGGTGCAGTGGCAGCAAAGATATAATTGACTTGAAGAATATTAAAAAAAATTGAACACTTCACATAATGAAAATAGAGGCATTATCAAAAAGATGTCAGTAAAATGCAATAACTCTTTCAAAAATCACTTTACCTTTCACTCACATTTCCACTACAGAAGTCTAGTGCACCAGTCACATACACTTTTGAAAGAACAACTTTGAAAGTGCCCCAGTATTCATCATACAATGACTTTCTATGTCCTATTTGTACATTCATTCTTCTTTTCATAGAAGAAAGAGCTGCAGCATTATTAATTGTAAGCACCACAGCACCATGAGTCTCATCACCTCAACATTTTCTGAGTTTTTATCTGTACTTTGCTCATCTGATCACCTATGTTTTCATCATGGCTGTGCCTCTTGGCTCTCAGATTGGTTTATAGTCATATATAAACACCTTGGGTGTTAAAAATTAAATAAAAAGTTCAGATTGTCATTCAAAAATAAAACCTAAATGTTTCTTCTATATTTGTTTCCCCATTCAATGAAAGCTGGCAAAACTGTTTGATCAAAGCTGAAGATAAACTTTCAGACCTCGAAGATAGCAATGCAGCTAATCAGTGTGGAAGGAAAGATCTCCTAAAACTAACAAGAAAGCAGGAAATAATGTAAAGGGAAATAATACAAAAATAATCGGTGTCAATGAAACAGCACAAGTCAGCACAAATAACAAACTATTTGCAGAAGTATTAGCAGAAAATTTCCCAATCCTGAGAAAAGAACCTGAAACACAGTTAAGAGATGCAAATACAACGCCAAAGAGTCCTAATCAAAATAAGTCTACATTTAGACACACAATAATCAATATCCCAGGGATTCAGGAAAAAATAGAATATTAAAAGCTATTGGAGAGAGAAAAAAAAAGGATCACCTACAATAGAAATCCCATAAAATCAAGAAGAACTTGGAGTAAAGTATTTAGGTCCTGAATAAAAAGAATTTCCAACCCAGATTGCTGTAACCTGCAAAACTATCTATCAAATTTAATGGCAAGATAAAATTCTTCGATGACAAAGAACAACTTAAAGCATTCATGACCACTAAACCAACTTCTCAAACAGTGCTGACAGATACTTCAGAGGGACCCGTAAATGGCTATAATGTAAAGGACAACAACAGAAGACAGCCACCAAGCAGAGTAGACAGCTCAGGAGAAAGGGAATGCAGGGACCCTACTGTAGGAAAACAGCATAACAAAGATACGTGAATGCATTTCAGTTATAACCGTAAATATCAAAGATCTCAATTCACCAATTAAAACAAATGGACTGGTAGAGGTGATTAAGAAACAAAATCCAACAATATATAATATACTGTATACAAAAGACTCATTTATTCACAGGCTAAAAATCAAAGGATGGGAAACAATACTCCATGAAATGGAAACCCAGAAAAAAATGATGGTAACTATTCTGGTTGCTGACAATATCCACTTCAAACCACAAATGATTCAAAGATATAAGAACAGTCACTATATACTTGTTAAAGGAAAAATAAGGAGGAAGTAATAAAAATTACAAATATATATGCACCCAATGTAGTAGCACCCACTTATATAAGACAAATGTTAACAGACATGAAAACTCAAACGAGCAATAATACAATGGTAATCAGGCCTTTAACATGACACTGTCCCAGAGAGATAGATCAACCACACAAAAACTCAGCAAAGAAATTACAGAACTAAACCAAACTTGTGAAGAAATTGACTTAAGAGATTTGTAATGTTTCATCCAGCTATAACAGAATATGCATTCTTCTCAGCTGCACATGGGGCATTGTCCAAAATAGACTATATGCTAGCATACAGACCACACTAAACTAAATCCAGAGGAATTGAAATTATTTTGTGCATACTATGTAACCATAGGGCATTGAAACTGGAAGTTGGAAACAAAAGAATTCACAAAATACCATTAACATTTGAAAATTAAATAACAACTTCCTTTACAATCAGTGGGTCAGGGTTTAAATAAAGAAGAAATTTAAAATGTAATATTTACAGTCAAATGAAAATACAGATGCAACTTACTGTAATCCTGTCTTAAGAGGAAAATTTATAGTGGGAAATTCACACATCAGAAAAACAGAACAAGCCCAATTAATCATCTTATGCTACACATCAATCTCCTAGAAAACAAAGAGCAAGTCAAATCCAAATCCCAAAGAAGGCTGGAAATTGTAAAGATTAGAGTAGAAATCATTGCAATGAGCATAAAGAAAACAATAAAAGGAATAAATAAATGAAAGAGTTGGTTCTTTCAAAGAATAAATAAAATTGGCAAACCTCAAGCCAGCCTAATAAATAAAAGGAAAGAAAAAAGTCTTGCAATAATAATGTAAACAGTGAAATAATAGACCCTAGAAAAATTGAGAAGATTATCAAAATCTACTTCCAGAATCTTTATTCAAACAGAATGGAAAACACAGAGGAAATGGACAGTTTCCTAGATACTCGTGAAATGCCAAAGCTGAGTCAAGAAGATATACAGACTCTGAATAACCCAATAATGGAAAATGAATTTTAAAATGTAACCAAAACTTACCAACAAAGAAAAGCCAGGTCCAGATGGATAAACAGCAAAATTCAATAAGAAATTTAGGGAAGGTTTAATGCCAACTTTTCTTAAATTCATCAATGAAATTGAAAGGAAAGTAATTCTCCCATACTCATTCCAGGAGGTTAGCATTATTCTGATTTAAAGCAGAGAAAGATCTAACTGAAAAAGAGACCTACAGGTCAACATCTCTAATGAAAATACATGTAAACAATCTCAGTAAAACACTAGCAAACAGAATGTAGCAAATCATCAATGAGATTATTCATCATGACCAAGCAGGATTCCAGGAACACAGGGATAGTTCAACAAATGCAAATCTATAAGTGTAATATACCACATCTATAGAGACAGAGACAAAATCCACATGGTCATTTAAATAACTTTTGACAAAGTCTGACACTTATTCCTGGTCAGAAAAAAATAAAAGCTTGGAGAAGATCACAATAGATGGTCCTGGTCCATCTATTGGCTGTTTCACCAACAGCCGAAATCATACTGAATGGGCATAAACTGAAGGATATCAGTTTAAGATCAGGAACAAAACAAGAATGCTCACTGTCTCCACTACTGTTTAATATAGTTCAGCAAACATTATCCAGGGCAATTAGACAAGAGAGAGAAACAAAAGGAATAATGGCTGGGTAAGAAGTGAAATTGTTACTTGCAGATGATATGATGCCTTATATAGGAGACTACAAAACCTCTACCAAGAGACTCATAGACTTAATAACTGAATTCAGGAACATAACAAGAGACAAAGTCAGCACTCAAAAATCATTATCACTTTTGTACTAAACAATAAATATACCAAGAGAGAAATTAGGAAAACCAGGTTTTTCACAAAAAAATATTGAAAAAAATTTGAAATACTCTGGAATCAATCTCACAAAGGAAGTAAATGATTTCTACGTGGAAATTACATTATGTTGAGAAGAGAGATTGAAGAGCATTTCAGAAAATGGAAAGATATTATTACTGGATAGGGAGAAGCAGCATTGTGAAAATGGCCATGCTCTAATATTGTTATAAAGATTAAACACAATCCTGATTATAATACCATTAGTATACCTCACAGAGCTGGAGAAGAGATTTCTAAAGTTCATCTGGAATGAAAAGAGACCCAGAATATCAAAAAAAAAAAAAAAAAAAAAGAATGCTGCACAACAAAAGAAAAGCAGGAGGCATCACTATTCCTGACCTGAAATTATACTATTTACTATATTTATTTACTATAAAACCGGTATGGTACTGGCATAAAGGCCCAGCTCAGGATCAATGGAACAGATTAGAAGATTCAAACACAACTATAATAACAGTCAGCAACCTTATGCTTAATATAAGGGCCAAATGTGCTCACTGGATGACACGTAGCCTCTTTAATAAACGGTGTTGGAACAACTGGCTTTCCACGCCAAAGGCTAAACTTTGACCCATTTTTATCACCATCCATAAACTACAGTCTAAATCTACCAAACCTTTTAATGTTAAACAAGGAACACTAGATCTTCTTGAAGAAAATGTAAGTAGAAATCTTAAAGACATAGTAGATAGAGAGATCCTGAACAAACAGCAAATTAAACAGTAAATACTTCACAGAATCAACAACTGGGATCTCAACTTTTCGAAAAGTTTCCACACATCAAAAGAAATTTCCAGGCTGGGGAGATAGCTCAGTAGAATTAGCACTTGCCTGTCAACTCAAGGTCCTGAGTTAAATCTCCGGTATCACAAATAAGTAAATAAATAAAATAAAAAATTAAAAACAAATAAGCAAAGAAATTACTAAGTAAAAAGAAAACTCCAGAAATGGGAAAAATATTGCTTACTGTTCCAACAAATGCCTTGCATCTAGAACATACAAAGAATTTTTAAAATATCAGGTATCATGAATTCAAAGACCCAGTACAAAAATGGGCATTTGAGAATCTATACATAGGAAATATATAAAAAATATTCAATACTACTCGTCATTTCAGAAATGCAAATGCAAAGAACACTTGGATTCCATCTCATCCCAGAGACAAAGACTAATATCAAACACTCAGCCAATAACAAATGCTGGATGGGCTATGGGGAAAAAGGAACCATTCTCCACCATTCTTGGGAGTGCAGACTGGCATAACCACTATGGAAATCAGTGTGGAGATTCCTAAAAGAGCTAGGATTGAAGAATCCATTCAAGCCACCTCTTCTCCTCACTGGTATTTTCCAAAAGAATTCAAAACATGATATCATAGTGATTTAAATGCACTTATTTATCACAGATAAATCTTGGAAGCAACCCAGATACCCACCAATTCAAGAATGGATAAAGAGATGGCATTTTTATGCAATAGAGTATTATTTATCTATAAAAGGGATACATTTGAGACTTTTATAGGAAAATGGGTGCATCTGGGGAACATACACTTCTGTGAAATCAACCAGACCTGCATGTGTAAACATCATCTTGTCTCCCTAATGTGAAAACCTGAAAGAGAAAATAAAATCTGAAGGGTGCAGTAGATACTGGAAAAAGGGAATGAATCTGCTCAAAAGCAAGGAATTAGTGAGCGAAAGACAAGGGCAGGAAAGGGAATAGGAGAAAGAGAAAAACATATGTATGGAAGCAGAGTGGTTTGGACAACCATACTGTGGATTTCTACTGATTCTTGGAAGGGAGCAGTTAATGCTTAACTGTATTTTTCAATTCATTTTCCTTTTCTCTCTTCTTACTTTCTTATACATATTTTCATTTTTTTGCTTCTGCCAGTTTTGCATACATATATCTGATAATAGAAACAACTAATTTGAAGACAATAAGCAATACAGCAATTCTGTCAAGTTCATATTATCTTTTTAGTGAAACTCTATATCAAAAGAAATCTTTTTTTTTTAATTCTGCAGTATTTTATAATTTATTTATCTACTTAGTACAGGCTCTGGCTACACAGGCTCTAGTCCTGTTTCAGCCTCCCTAGCGTAGCATGGAGATCGCAGGTGTGCACCCCCACTCCCATTGCAGTAGCCTGTTGAGGCAACCAGCGTTTCAGGACTGGCACAGCATGCAGGACCAGCGATCAAACCCTGCTCCTTGCCCTTGCCAGGCAGACACTTATCTGCCAAGCTATCTTTTTAGCCCTCTGTGTCTTTTTAATGCTTTAGTTTTTATTCTCTTTAAAATACATAAAAAATAAGAAAAGTGAAAAAAAATCTATCCCACTCATCAATATCTCCAACCTCAATATACTCTGATCTACTTTTTCATATAAAAATTATTTCCTTCATGGAATTCCAGGGACATTTCCTCATTAGTGAAGAGTATCCCAGTCCAATTATTTTCCCACGTGTGAAGATATGGACTTTAGTCTCAACTATCTTGTCATAAATCACTACAATAGTTCACCTGACCTTTAAATTCCTTCCTATTGAAGCTTCAGGAACAATTTATGATTGTGACTCTTGTCTACCAGAATCCAAAATGATCTATATAAACATAAATATCACTGAGCTTCTTAATTTACTTATAATTGGTGTCTGTTTGAGGTAGAAGTCTAGATTTTTCTAGAACTGTTTTTGGCTTTTAGGTGGAAGTCTCTACCTTTAATTTTGTACCTCCTTAGTGTTTTATGTAACTCGTTCATTGAGTATCTGAAACATGACATATTTTCTTTGCTTTTAGTGCCTCTCTTCCATTTAAACACATAATTGTTCTAACACATTCATCCAGAAAATTTAAATTTTTTTTAAATTATCAAGGACTTATAATGCACCAGGTAATGAATACTACATGTGTTACTTCACCTGGAAACCTAGAAAGATGATAATACTTCCACCCATGTTACATGTAGTAAACTTAAGGCTTCAAGGAGATAAAAACCTTGCTTAAACATACATGGGAAATTTTCACCAAAATGTGAAATTGGTTCTTGATTGTCTCCAACCTCAAAATAATACTTTTTTTTTTTTAATGGCTGGTTAAGCCTGCCCTTGGGGTGGGGCTGGTGCAGCATGGGGTGCCTGCGATTGAACCTCAGTCCCTGCAGTCACCTAAGCTTGCCTAACCAGGCGCTTTAGACCACTGAGCCATCTCACCAGCCCCAATACTTTGTTTTTTAAGGGCATCATATTTGACTTTGAAAGGAAGAGTTTGTGCCTTGCCTATATTTTTCTGGAATAGACAGTACTTTCATTAGGATGGCCCTTAATCATTGTATTTATTTGTTTGTTTATTTTTTATTTTTTTTATAGTACAGTCTCCTTTATTCTGTGGTTAGAGCAAGGCTGTGCACACTGCAGACAGAGGAGCACAGGCTAGGGGCAGCCTCACAGCAGTACAGAGTGGGAGGGCAGGTTAGTCTTTTTAGATGGTTTTGCCTTATGGACAGAAATACTAGACTGCAGAAAATAACCCTATCTCTCTTCTCCCATTTCTTCCATGAGAAGAGCTCATTATCTCTTACTCCTGCTCTCACATCGTATGCCAGATGGGATGACAGTTCTTCTTCATCCCTGCATATCCCATTTATAAGTATCTCTCAAGGGAGAAGCTACGAAGCGCTGCTAACATTTGGGAAGGTCCTTTAAGGCAAAATAGCGGAGTTGTCAAGGTGTGTGTTTAAAGGCAGGTGTTCAGCTGGGCCAGGAGTCAGGGGCACTTGCTTGTTTTCTCTCTCTTTCTTTCTTTCTTTCTTTCTTTCTTTCTTTCTTTCTTTCTTTCTTTCTTTCTTTCTTTCTTTCTTTCTTCCTTCCTTCCTTCCTTCCTTCCTTCCTTTCTTTCTTTCTTTCTTTCTTTCTTTCTTCTTTCTCTTTCTTTCATCTTTGAGACAGTGTCTCACTGTGCAGTTCATGCTAGTCTTAAGCACTTTGTAGTCCAGGATGGTCTCAGACTCACATCAATTCTCCTGGCTCAGCATCCTGCGCGCTGGGATCTCAGACCTGAGCTGCCATTCTTGGCCTCAAAGGTGTTTTCTAACCAGTCTGGCTTCCCTCTTCAACAGTCTCCTGACCTGCCTCAAATTTTATTCTCACCACCTAGTAACTTGTAGCTTCTACTTTCTAGTCTCTGAGTCTGCATACAAATTTAATGTTTGTTGGGGCTAGGGAGATAGCTCCATGGAACAAGTGCCTGCCTGGGTAGTGCAAGATCATGAGCTCAAATGCTGGTCCCACAATCAATCAATCAATCAATCAATCAATCAATAAATAAATAAATAAATATAAAATTCAATGTTTGTTGTGGATTTTTGGGTGTGTGTGTGTGTGAAGGCATTCTCTGGAGCATGTAGCATTTTGAGACCCCACCACTCCCTTCACTGAGGCGTTCCCTCCCACCCCTGCTCTCTGCTAGACACCACCCCTGCTCTCTGCTAGACAGTGTTGATGGTAAACGCCACAAAAATGGGCAGAAATGGCAGTGCAGGTTTAATGGATATATATATATATATATATATATATATATATATGTAGAATATATATGTACACACAGTTAGCATGGTCAGCGTGGGGAAGGGTGTCTTGGGACAAGCAGGAGCCCAGGGTCACTCACTGTACTCTGGTGATTTAACTAGGAGAACTTCACAAACCCAAGAGAGGCCAGGGCATTAGTTGAGAAGGGTTAGCAAGTCCCCTCCTGGATTGAACTAGGATTGGGACCAGTGCAAGGAAAACACTGCAGTTAACTTCACTGATTTCTGGTTATGGAGTGTCCCAGACTAAGCAAAGAGGTTACCTCTAATATCCATATGGGACACCAGTGGTGGAGGCAGTTTGAGGTTAAAATCTATGAACTTCATGTCTTCCTCTCCCCAGTGTTCAGAGTCAGTACATGCAACAGTCTGAGTAGGACTAAAAAGGTGTCGAAAGGGCCCCCTCAATCTTTCTCCTCAGCTCAGGCTTCGTGGTGCATATTACCAGCATCTTCTGGTGTGGGGTGGGATTAGATGCTGGCTGTTGCCTAGGATTTGACCTTTCAGACCAGAGAAGGATCCAGGGTGCTGCTGTCATTAGGTCCCTGGCTCATACCTATCTTATGCTCACAAGAAAAGTACGAAAAGGGACCTGCAGGCACCTAGGTGCTCTGACCTATGGTAGGAGCAGCAGGAAATGACTCCCGAGAGTCCATCAGAGGGGCACAGATACTGAACTCTGGCTTTGCTTTGACCCTCCGCTGTAAGGGCTAGTGGGCTTTTCACCTTCCCTCCCTGCTGCTTTTCCTTTTATCTACCCACCGCTCCCATACCCGACCTGCTCCTCAGCTCCTCAATATAGGAAAATGTTTGTCTTTTCTGCTTGGCACTTTCAAGACATGACAGGAGAGTGGAGAAGAGGGAAATAGGAAGAATGTGCCAATTTCTACTACATAGAAAAAATCTCCATCTTTCCTCCAGGTTAGGGAAACTTACACCCCTACGCGCACACACACACACACACACACACACACACACACACACACAGAGAGAGAGAGAGAGTAAGGATATCATGATGAGGTTAGTAGGCAGGTACATCGGAGGTTGCCCTCGCCCCTCCTGTGGAGGATGAGGAAGGGAGTGGTCCAGTGAAAGTCCAACCTTCCTCGTCATCCTCCCTTCTGCTTAGGCTTTTTTCAGCAGAGGAGCCAATTTAATGATCTCTTCCTCAGAGAGCTGCTGGATAATGTCTTTGTATTTCTTGGCCCTCGGGATTATGGGTTAGCTTCGTGTCCACCTCATCCTCTCCTGAGATCTTCATCACGTTGATTGTGTAGTCAACCACCATAGTGAGCAGGTCAGGAAAGCGGGAAATCTCAAAGATGTGCTCAGTGCAGGAGAAGTTGTCTTTATCCAGCTTGCTGTGGCTCTCCAAGAAGCTAAACCAGGCACTGCCAATGGCGACCTCTTCTCCCTTTGCACTGGGGATGTCCTGCTTACTGGCTGAATTGAGCTGTTCTAGGTCTTCAAGTGTGATGTGGTCAGTCAGGTCCTAGAGGAGAGTCTGCGCTCGGCCACGATGCCTCCAGAATGAAGTGCTCAGGGTGCAGGCACACCTGGTCCTGGTTCCAAAGCAGCAACTGGCATCTCACCTTCTGCTTCTGCTGCCTCTGCCTCTTCCAGATTTCAGAAGCATAGTGAGACCCCCATACCAAATCAATCAAACAAACATTAAATATAAGTAAATAAATAATAATTTTATTATTATTTAAATAATTTTAATAATTCTAAAGTTATTAAAATTATTTTAAATTTAATTTAAATTTAAATCTTTAAATTATTAAAATAACTATTTTAATAATTTTTAAATGATAAAATAACATTTTATTATTTATTTATTTATGTTTAATGTTTGTTTGATTGGTTTGGTACGGGGTCTCACTATGCTTCTGAAATTTGTAGCAATCCTCCTGTTTCAGCCACTGGGATTATAGGCATGTGCCACCACACCTGCTCTTGATGGCAAGCATGGCATGTGGTACCAGAATTAAGCCTGGGTGCCAGGCAGGCACTCCTACCCCTGAGCTACAACTTCTTATTATTATTCTTTACTGTGATTACCTACTTCATTTTATTCATAAATTTATAATACCGATAGTGTTTATTTTCTCATTGTACTTTTGTAGAGTAGTGCTTAGAAAATTATAGTTACTCAGTACCTAAATTTGAAGACATATCCCGAGGGACGTCACTAACTCAACCTAGCTGTGCATATTTTTTCAAGAAACTCAACTTAATTTTTTAAACTATGGCCATATGTTAAAGGGTTCTGTGCAATTCACCCTTCCCTTCTTCTAACAAAAACATTTCTCATTTGTAGCAATGCTCTGCTACCAGGTTATATAATTCAAGAATGGTTGTAAGTCGCAGTACCCAACCATTCCGGTCACTGTGAACAGGTGAGTAAGCAAAACCCAGCCAATCAGAGTACTCACTCTGCTGACTACTCACTTTGCCACAGGTGTGCATATTATCTCGTCCAAGGTAATACAAAACAGTAGAGCCTAAAAATTAAATTAAAAAGCTTTCTCTATTATTTGGAGCACCAATAGGAACACCATAACTCTTTAAAAATAAGATTTTAAAATTTCCTCCTAAAATTCAGAGGTTTTAATCCAGAAGAAGGCACATAGACAAAGACCAAATTGTACTCCAAGACTATTATAGCAGAGGCCTTATAAAAGTTTTGCTTTATTTCTCTATCACAGTCTTAGAAAATAGAACGCCCTAAGTAGGTATCTCTGATAGCTGCTGTTGTCATATAGGAGACATCAGGGTCTACCAACATTCTTAGAAAGCAAGGATGTATAGCTCTGATTCAACCAGAAACAAATCCTGCCTGGGACTTGTTTCTTCATAAAGTTAGAAAGCAAAGGCTTTATAAATGCAAATATGTCTGGTAGAAGATAAAATCGAACTTTAAGGGACATTAGGAAAGTTGACACTCAGATTGTGTCCAAGAGAAAATGTCTCATTCAAGAGGGAAGTTATCAAAAAATAAGCAAGAGGATTAAATAATGTTTTATAAAACCACACTTAGAAACTACAAAACACATACAATCAATCAAATTTAAGATAATATAAAGATCCGTAGATACACAATCCTTTATACTGCTACCTTTATACTCATAAAATAATCAGTGAATGACAAAAGATACAGGCTAATGATCAGACAGAAAGAAAACAGAAATAAAAAGAAAACCTCAGACACTGTGGGAGCCCTGGTGCCCTTAGTTCACATTATCCACGTGTTTCACACACACTTGTGCTGCTTATTTTTACTTGAAATGTATATTTGTGTGAGTCATTGAGAAATGCAGTTATATAAACAGCTATGATTAATTTTATGAATAATTTTTTTGAGCTACAGTGACATGATAATCAATCACACATTATTCTGAATACTACTGTAGGAGCCTCTGGGAAAATATGTTGCTCTCTAGAAATACATGAATATAACAGAGAAGTTGGCCCTTCCTGAGGTTGTTTTCATGACCAACTTTGAGCTAAGACACCAAGTTTCCTTTCCCTTAGAGCTCAGCAAAAGAATGCTTCTTCCTAGATGTCAAACCTGTTAGCTTCAGCGCTGGAAGGACACCATTACCGTCAGTAGTTCTGGTGTGCGGGCCTTTGGCTTAAGGTGGAACTGCACCATAGACTCCTTAGGTCTTCATCATGCTAGCTTATACTGCAGATATTAAAACTTGACAATTTCAATATTTTAATATTTCAAAATTATATATAATATATATGTATATATATAATCCATATTGTTGGATTTATTATTCCAGACAAGATTAAATAGCACAATGATCACAAAATTATTGAAGGAAAAATATAATCAATCCTCCAAGCAAACATCAGTTTATATTTTAGAGAAGAGAAATAACCCTTGCATCATAGACAGGTAACAGAGATTTTATCTGATTTCCCACCATATAATGCAAGATTGGGAGCTGGGCAGATAGTTCAGTACAATAAGTGCCTGCCTGGCAAGTGCAAGGTCCTCAGTTCAATCTCCAGTACTGTGGAAAAAAAAAAAAAAAAAAGATTAAATGCTCAAGTAAGCTAAAGAGCAAAGGCTTTGTTTTCAGTACAAGAGTTCTAAGGACAGGCCTAAAAAGCCTGTCAAGTAATGCACCTAGTCACTTCTGTAAGCCAGAATTTCTACCCGAATTCCAAAATAACATCAAACTAAACTTATTTTATAATCCCAATCATGTATTTTTGGACTTACATCTGAGTTACTATTACATTGTAAAGCCTAGTTGAACTGTGATTGTGAAACAAGTGAAGAATTAGAGGGAAATATAAATTTCTTTTTTTTTTTTTTTTTTTTTTTTTTTTTTTTTTTTTTTTTTTTTTTTTTTTGTCTTTTTGAGACAGGGTCTCGCTATGCAGTTCAGGCTAGCCTTGAGCTCACTTTTGTAGCCCAGGCTGGTCTCCAACTAGCACTGATCCTCCTGCCTCAGCCTCCTGAGTGCTGGGATTACAGGGGTGAGCCACCACGCCCGGCTGGGAAATATAAATTTCTATGCATCAGAATTGTTTTACTTTTCCCTCAGTTGTAAGATGCGTAAGAGTCTGTGGATCGTGAGTCTGGGACCATTTTTTATGGCACATGACATGAGACGAATGGGAAGCGTAAAGTCCATTTGAAGACAAGCAATTCTTAGAAAGCACAAGGAACATGTGTCACCTTGAACGTTATTTATTAAGAAGAAGTGCCAAAGTTTACGCCACTGAGGGCTTGGAAGATAGCTCTGTGGCACAAGTGCCTGCCTGGCAAGTGCAAGGTCATGAGTTAGAAACCCAGTCTTGAAAAAAAAAAAAAAAAAAAAGTTTGCACAACCTATTTACTCTCTTTCATTTCTCATGCATATTTTTTTAATTTCTTTTCCATTATGAAACATATTTTGTGTGAGCTTGTCAACTGCCTGCTACTTTAACTAGAAGAACTAGAAAATTCCCTCCCATGGAATAAAAGTTATTTCTCTAATCATAGTTTGTTTGTGCAACAAAGGTATGTTAGGATTTTTAAAGTACATAGAAACTGTGGGTAAGAAAAATCTACTACTGCACTTTAATCTTGTGGCTCCTTTGCTACACAGGTGTAAAATAAGAGTTGTCTGGAATAAATAAGGCCCGTGGATGAATTTCTCAATTTTGTGGAGCCAGCAATTAGAGTGTTTTGTAAGATTACCAAAATGTTCGAGGGAGAAACATATTTATATGTAAATAAAACTAAATAGGTTTTATCCCACTAGTAACACTATTTTTTCTTTTCCTTTGTGAATGTATAAATATTGAAGGTAGTTTAGTTAACGTAGATCAATAATAATAATAATAATAATAATAGTAATAATAATAATATTTGCTACCCCACTATGTGGCAGATACCATTGCATTATTTTCCCTAATTCACACAGGAACCTTTCTGAAGTCTGAGTAGAATAAGCAGTAGCAGCATGGCTACCGTAGCTGTGTGACTTTGGCTCCTGCATCTGGCTTGTAGCTGGGATTCCCTCTTAAACTCTGTGCTCTGCTGCTGGGGCACTGGACCAGGAAGGTGAACCAGGTCACTTCCGGAAGGTGAAAGAAGTGAACCTCACTGTCAGGGGAATCTCTGGGCTGAATGTCTGCACCATTTCAGTATCTGCACGCTGCCATTCTCCCCTCAGTGGGGTGATTCTAGGAGGGATCAGGTAGGGCGCTGGGAGGCAAGTGGAGGCTGAAGCCTGCAGCAGTGAGATTGCCGACTCCATCAGGGAGATCCAGAGTGTGCTTGCTTCCTCAGGCATGCCGAGTCCAGGGAGAAGGTGCCCCTCTATGAGCCACGTGCACTTCCATCCAAAATTGTAGCTTATGACACTTTGGTCTTGGACTTCGTAGACAGAAGAACCTTGAGAAAGAAATTCCTTGTTTATCAGATACCCCAGCTAGACTTAGAGCAACCTGGACTGAGAGAAAAGATGAATGTTCTCAAAGGGGGAAAGTCTCTGATCTCACAATTAAGGTAAGCAAGACAAAATAGCAGAAGTTTTTTTTTGTTTTGTTTTGTTTTTTGTTTTTGTTTTTGTTTTGTACCAGGAATCAAACTCAGGACCTTTCACTTGCAAGGCAGGTGCCTTTGTCACTGAGCTATTTCCCTAGCCCAGACAAAATAACTGAGATTAAAAACTTTTTTCTGTGAATTTAACCTGTCCAGCATGAGGAATTCTGAAGAACTAGAATAATCAAATGGTCCTTGTGAAATGGGCTTGGGTGGCTTTTCTCCCTCCATGTCCCTGCATAGCACACTTGACCTGCACAAGTATAAACTGGTAAAGGTGTCTAGTCTGGACAAGTGTGAGTATTCTGGAATGGTTTCTCAGCAGAACTCAATAGAAAACAAAACAAAACAAAGCAACATCAACAAAAAAAACATGCTACAAAGTATTGTTCTTCATTCCTGTTTGTTTGCTTTTATTCCTCGAATCAAACTCAAAGCCTCATTCTTGCCAATCAAGCACTGCGCCACTCAGCTGCAACCCCGGCCCTCTCGGTTGCTTTATTACATAGAAAGAGAAAATAAATTCTTCCTTGGTCTTCACAGGCTCATTATTAAGAAAGCTAAAAATTGCTTAGTCTAAGAAGCAGCTAAAACTCTGATCATCTCAAGCACCTGAGCCTTTTCTTTTGTATGGTTTCTAAGTCCTGAGACAGGAAGCAACCCTGAGAGTCAAAAATGTCTTCGTGAGAAATTAGCGATGTTCCCGTGGAGACTGGGATTGAAGTGGCGGCAATGCCAGCTCTGCAGGTGAGGATAGAGCCTCGGGGCTCTTTAGAAGCTATGTGTGAGTTGCAGTGTGAGGTAGCAGAAACTCGGAGAGCGGGAGTAGGTTAAGAAAGAGCAGAAGCGTCTTCAGCAACAGGGGCAGACACACTACATGGAAAACCAGATCAAGCTCAGGGGTACATGCCACAACCACACCACGGCAGGCTGTCACGGTTTACGTCTAGTTGTCCCCCGAAAGCCTCATGCACCATGAGGGCGGGGACGTCTATAGATTGAGACTTGACTCATGAGTCACTGGGATTATGTGATTTAGTACTGATCTAGAGTTTGAGACTTGATCCATAATCCCTGGAATTATGTGTTTTAATACTGATGGGATTATTGGTCTGCATACGGCTGGGACTATGGGTGTGGTCTAGGGCGGATATCCTAAAGCATAGAGCCTGATTGGAATATAAAGAGAGATGGAGAGACAGACTCAGGCTGTTGCTCTGCTGCCCTGATTGGAAGCTGTTGCTCTCTGCTCCCCTGGTTGTTCCATTGCCTCTGTCGCCAAATTGTTGCCCTTTCGCCACCATGAACAGCTCCTGTCTGCCATGTGCTACTCAGCCTTGGAGCTGGCCAAATATGGACTGAAATCTCTAGTAACTGTGAGATAAATAAACCTTTCCTTCCTTCATTTTGAGTATCGGGTATTTGTCTTAGCAACGCGTTAAAAGTAACTAAGACATGGGCAGTCCTGCCAGGGGCTCAGTGCTCTTTGGGGATGGTATGGTAGGATGCTACTTTCTCTTAGCTCAAAAAGAAGAAAGGTTTGTACTAATAGTGTTTAGAAAAGATGACATCGTTGCACCTTGCACTCTGAACAACTACTAGGAACACAACATGCAATGTATTAATTATTGTAGCTGTCCTATGAACCTGTTTAGAAACTGTCTCATTGTTATTTCTTTCTCATTAAAATCAATAATATTAAAAAGAGGAGAATATACTTATTAGGGGAAGGAAAGCTCCTGTGCAAGAGAGGGATCGAGGGGGAACCAGAGTGAATTTGTACCCCTGAAGTACCAATCTTAGCTCAGTAGAATTATTTTAATTATTTGAAGATTTTTTTTTTTTTTCAGTGGTGTACCTTTCTGTTCAGGAATATGTTTTATCTTTGCATTTCTTTGAATCTCTTGAAACATAGTTTATTAAATCCCCAGGTTTTCATATACAAGAAAGAATAAAGAAAAGAAAGACTCTCTGGAATGGTAATATGGAAGAACTCACTATGGATTCCCTTGTTTTGCTTTCCTCCCCAAGAATGGCCCTGGGGGAAATTGTAATAATTGAAAAAGAAAGGGAAGAAATGAAGACAGGGAGAGAGAGGAGAAAGGAGAGAGGGAGAAAGAGAGGGAAGGAAGGAGGGAGGGAAAGAGAGGGAAGGAGGGACAGAAGGAGGAGACAGAGGGAGAGGGAGTGAGGGAAAGAGGGAGGGATTGAGTGAGGGTGGGAGACAGGGAGGTAGGGAGGGAGAGAGAGGAAGGGAGAGCAGGAGAGACTGAGAGAGAAAGGAAGCGGGAGAGAGAGTGAGGGAGGGAGAAAGAGGGATGGAGAGGGGGAGGGAGACAGAGAGAACAGATCGTGATCAAGAGAGATTTAAAGAGCACAAAGGGAGAGAACGGAAGGAGTCATAAAGTGATGCAGCCTGGGAAAGGAAGAGCATTGAATCAATCTCAAATAAAGCAACCCAACAACTAAGGATGGAGAGATTTTGAAATCTCAGTCTGGCAGCAGTTTTAATCTTAGAATATTGACCATAACCAGAGGGAGAGAATCACTTCAGAATGTTAATAAACTTTTATTTTGTCCTGGGTTTAAAAACAATCCAGCAATAAAGTTATCCTACTTAATAAGTAATCTGTGCAATTGATCTATAACTTTGAAACCCACAGAACTGGGTGACGCGTTTCCTTGCAGCGAGGATCTGGAAACATAAACTGTTCTCTCTCTTTAATCTTATGCTAGAAATTGTAAAATGTTAGTAAATTTATGTTGTCTGTATATGTTGGCTATGTTATATAGTTAATAGGCTGGCCAGAAATTTGGTTTTCACCCACTGTGGGCCAGGCGAGCCAAAAGGTTGTGCATGCCCACAAGCATGAAAAAGAAAATTGTAAGTAGGATTTTATTTTAATTGGTTCTTACCTACTTTAGAGATAAAAGTATTGAAAGAGGAAGAGAAGGGTAAAAAAGAAGAGAAACTTGGATACTTTATTTTAGCACACTAATTCTCAGTTTACTAATAGAATATCGGTAAACAGATTACCGTGCTGTTTTCACGATGAAAATCTATCACTAAATAAAGTTCTTCCATCCCTCTTGATTCTGATCCTGTAAAATTCATAGGAAAGTGATGATATGGAAAATATATTAATATGTAGGTTTCATAAGATATTTCGTCTATAAAAATAATAGAAAAAGGCCATTTGGAGGACGAGTGACTTTGTGAAAACCTGATGCTATTTTACACGATGATATTTTATCTTGTGTAGCATTTGAGTGGAGACTTGAAGAAAGCAAAAGCCTGGATGTGAGGAATCCTGGTGGAAGGTTATTTCAGAGAGAGAGAGAAAGAGAGAGAAAAGAGCAGGTGTAGAGGCTGTGAAAGGGAAAAATCGACATCTGTTCACTAAACACAAGATATTCAAAGCAAGCGGGGTAGCATGACCCAGTCTGTAGCAGGAAGTGAGCGAAGCTAAGGTGAGGTCTGGGAGGTGACAGTAAAAGGCAGTTCACTGTAGGAACTTTGGGTTGCATTTTGCGGGACAGCAACTGTGTAACACATTAATGATTGAGATTGTGAACCCTGCTGTAAATTGCTTAGCCTAAGAAGCAGCTCGAGCTCTAATCATCTCTAACACCTCAAATTTTCCTTTTACATTGTTTAAAAGTCCTGAGACAGAAAGCAATCTTTACAATCAAGCATGCTCATTGAAATCGGTAAGAAACAATTACAATTCTCCTACCTGGAACTATTATAATGAATATGCAAAAGGTAGATTAAAAGTCACGAAATCAATTAATCAGCAATTAATTGAGTTACGGAAATACCAACACCAAGGTCATCAGTTCAAATCAAAGTCATAGAGACATAACAGCTAACATATGAAAAGACTTCATAGAAAATGGGAAATGGAGGTCCGCCGCCTCCGTCTGTCAAGATGCGTTTATATGAGCCAGAAAAGAATGACCCTCCTTTTGATACCCAGTAGAGTGGCCGCAGGAAGTCACTTTGTAGATAGAAAAGTTACATGAACGTGAAAACTGGCCTTCAGAACTGAGGCGAAGCGCTTAATGTGACACATAACCAAAATGGTCTAAAATTTCATTGCACTCTGTGTTCCTTTGTTGATTTGAAACATCATCATGCAAAATGCCATGAGTAGCGTACCTCAGAGCATCATGGTTTCATTAGGTAACACAGCCAGTAAAATGTTTGCATTAGCTACGTAGTATTTTTGGACCACAGAGATAATCAAGTGCTGAAAATAGAGCAATTCATTTATTCCCATGAGACAATAAAATAATATTAAGAAACATACTAATACTATCAGGATTCGCCGGGCGTGGTGGCTCACGCCTGTAATCCCAGCACTTGGGAGGCTGAGGCAGGAGGATTGCTGCGAGTTCGAGACCAGCCTGGGCTACAAAAGTGAGCTCAAAGCCAGCCTGAACTGCACAGTGAGACCCTGTCTCAAAAAGCCAAAAAAAAAAAAAAAAAAAAAAAAAAAAAAAAAAAAAAAAAAAAAAAATACTATCAGGATTCTAAGAAGAATGCAAAGCAAAATATTATATTAATAGGCATAGAATAAACTTAGAGGATGGAAAGGAACACAATTCAGGCACTGTAGTTGTTGAGTTGTTTAATTAATGAAGTCATTACACCTTACATTATTAAAAGTTCAAGTAATTATATATTGTGATTGTATATAATGATTATCTTCTGGTCTTTCGTGCTGTTGCTCTGCTGCACACACTTTTCTATCTTGCTTTAGTGAATCATGTCTTGGCAGCCTTTGTAATAAATGTATATTGTAATTTTATATAATGTATACATAATGCATATATATGCATATATGTATGGAATTCACTGCGTTTCAGCTGTGTATAAAGGAAAAAGATGGAATTTATATGTGAACAATGTGCTGCAATAAACCACATTACTGTAGGTCTATTGTGTAACTGTGGTTACTCTATTTAACTTTAGAAAAGAAATAAAGACATTAAGAGCCGGAAGACAGGTGAAATTCTATTTCACTTTTTAGTACATACTTAAGTGTACACATTTGACATTTCATATTATTTAAATGATAGCCTATTTATTGAATAAACTATTTATATCTTTCTCCATGTACTAGAAAAATGATAGATTTCATAAAATTAATGGCATGAGTGTTCCAAAATAGAATGAAGCAAATACTACTAAAAAAAATCCATATTTCTGAATTGTGTTTTATTTTGCATCTCAGATATGCATGTGTGTGTGTATGCGTGTGTGTGTGTGTGTTTTACAGGGACGTTGCAAAATGATTTTGAAATCCAAGTCAAGGAAGCAATGTCTAAAATACAGTATGTCTGCTTATATTGATGGATTCAATTGTTGATGATACATGATATTTTATTATTTTAGTCTTTATTTTGATTTTATGCTGGATGTGCTGTGTAAAAGAAAAGTCATGATTAAATTAATTTATTTTTTAAGGTGAGATAATCCTTCAACTATAAACTGCTAGGTTTGTAAGCTGTTGTTTAGATAGTACTATCATTTTATTGGTTACATTTTGTTCAACGTCTACCTCAAAGAATTTAATGGTTTCCAAATACTCCTTTTTTCCTAGAATCAGAACAGTCAGAGACTCTAGCAACTCTTTTATCATCTTTATTGCAGCATTTCCTTTCTAAACTGCTTGATGACTCTTGTTTATAATTCAAATTCCAGGAACTTGCTGCTACTTATTTAATTATGCATTTGATATATTTGGTACGAGTTACATAGCTGGAGCTTGTGGTAGTCCTCCTGTCTCAGCCTCCCCAGGCGTGTGCCACCATCTCTGGCCTCTGTGTCAAGTGCAGGGCACTGGGTCATGACATGTGGTACAGGGAATCTAGCTGTGGTCCTGGGCACTGAGTCTGCTGAGCTATCTTGCTGGACGCCTGTTTGTTTTTATTTCAGACCGCTGAGGATTTGGGTTTGAGTTCTACTCTTCTGTGCTAGTGTTCTGCTGCAGAAGCTTTTTCATCTTGCTTTCCTACACCCTGTCTTGGAAACTTTTGTAGTGTTGATCTACAAAGGATCCATATCATGTTCTGGACCATTTTGGTAATGGGCGGTGAACAAAACTATGTGTTCCCCAGTGAACCCGGGAGTTTTCCGAAAGTTTCTCTTATATTTTTCTAGTCTGTCCTCTGAGTCTAGCAAACCCTACACAACTGTGCCAACTATGCCTCCTGCCCTATTTTTCTCTCTGATGCAAACTCGTTCTGTAAACACTCAGCAATGGTCTCTAAGAAGAGTTAGAGGCAGGGACAAATTTTCTGTGCTGCTGGGCTGCTGACTTTTCAAAGCTGTTTCACCAGTCAACGTGTGACCATAATTCCCACAAAACATTAAGGAGTTTGTTCTTACCCTTGCTAATATTGGCTTCCACATTCACTTGTTTCTTCATCAGAAATGAAAAAAATAAAAAATGAAAACACTATTGGTTTCTTTTTTCCCTGAAAGAGACATTCTGTGATATATTTTCATTTCTTTCAGTTTCCAACTCTGATATGTTTAAGCCAAAGAAAAACTCTACTTTGAGGGATTATCCAACTTTGTTTATGGTGAAGATGGGAGTGACGTATGTCACTATTACATGACTCATCTAGAGTAGAAGCAAAATTCCTAGTTGTTGCGGTATGAAAAAACACACTCATAACTTATTTGAGTAAGACATAGGCCTGGGTGAACAAAGCTGGTGACTTGGAGTCTGCATTCCATAGTGAGACCCTGTACCAAATACATACATTTTTTTAAAAAAGATATTCAATATTATAAGAATAGATAAATGAAGATGTCTTCAACTGTTGGGGTTGATACAGCAAAATCTTAGCATCTGGGTGCTTATGAGTAAAATAATTTCTTTCTCTTCCTTCTGGGGTTGAGAAATTTCAGTCAAGACCCCTGGAGATTTGGTGTCTCATTAGGCCCCATTTCCTGATTCGTAGATGCCATCAGTGCCCTGTGATTCTGTACAAGGAAGGTTCCTACAGCAGCTTTTACTAAGTACAGATTCAATTACTTGAGTGTATCCTCATAATCTAATGATATCCTCAAATACCTACCTCCCATCAGTAATACTTTGAAGATTAGGCAGGTTCTTTCTCTGTGAAGTACCCCAATATAGAGTGCCACTGCCAAGTTCTTTCTTTTAAAAAAAATATTAATTTACTAAGCAAGAAGTGACGCGATAGTTTCAAAACATGGTAGTAGGAGAGCCACAATAATTAATACAATGCAAATTGTTGTCTCAGTAATAGTAGTTCAGAATACAAGATGCAGACGTGATAAGTTTTCTAAACACTTTTAGTGAAAATATTTCTTCTCATTGAACTAACAGAAAGTATTTCTTTACATAGTCCAATGTTCCATAATAGTAGTGGGTTATCAGTAGAACTGTCAGTGTTGGAAACTATTGACTTGAGCCTTTTACAGCTCAGCATATAGATCTGGCTTTACTTTTTACACCTTATCTTAGTTACTTTTTACTCGTTGCTGGGACAAATACCTGATACTCAAAATGAAGGAAGGAAAGTTTTATTTAGCTCACAGTTACTGGAGGTTTCAGTCCATATTTAGCTTGATCCAAGGCAGATTGGCACATGGCAGAGAACAACAGTTCATGGCAGCAGAACAGCAACAATTCGGTGACAGAGGCAACCGGTCAATCAGGGCAACAGAGCAACAGCGTAAGTCTGTCTATCTGTCTCTCTTTAAATTACATCAGGCTCTCTGCCTTAGTCTATCCACCGAAGGCCACACCCACAATTCCCAGCAGTACTCAGGCCACAATCTCATCAGTACTAAAAATCATAATCCCAGTGGATTATGGATCAAGTCTCAAACTCTAGAAGCCCCCACCCCAAGATTGCATGAGGCTTTCGGGGGACAACTAGACATAAACCATAACACACTTCGTGGTTAATCTTTTCTGCTAGGTGGTTAAGACCATGCTAAAGCAAGACATATATAACAAAAGTGTAACTTTTGTATCTCCCAAGGTCAGTAAAATCTAAGGATTTATCTTGGAAACATGTACAGCATTTTGCAAATCTTTTGTCAGTGTCAGCCATGTGGATGATTCACAGGCATTGCTTGACCAGTTTGCTCTCTGTGAAACCCTGGGTGACTGTTTTCTCTCTGGGTGACTCTTAAGCATAGTGTACATAATCTATCCCTTTCCTTGGTGGCCACATAATTTTGAACAGAAAATTTGGGCACCACTGAGTTACAGGATGTTACAGTACAGGTTCTCTTATGTCTAAGTCCTCACTGACCTGGAGGGACTAAGTTAAAATTATTGTCTATCTTTGTAGTCCTCCTTTTTCTCTAAATTTGGTCTGCAAACTTAAGTTATTCACCCTCCCGAATAGAACTTAATGATACTATTAGCCTGTTACATAGGCACTTGAGCTTAGTAACACAGTCTTTTTGAATACCAGACACTGTAGACTTAACATAGAACTGGCATTTTCCATCAATCATTGATATCAGGGCAGCAGAGGGTTAGGGTTAGGGTTAGGGTTAGGGTTAGGTTTAGGGTTAGGGTTAGGGTTAGGGTTAGGGTTATAGAATATAGAATATAGAATATGGTAAAAAGTAATTACACATTTTTACACAGAAATTTAGAAGTCTAACCATATACAAAATTGTGGCAGGCCAATCCTATGGCATTGTTTTTCTTTCAGTCTTTCTTTTATTTGTTCTTTCCTTCCAGTTTTCTTTCCTTCATTCTTTCTGATTACAAAACTGTATGGTATCTTAGCTTTTATTGTAGTAGTTATTTTTGACCTACTACAGTTTGGATGTAGGAATATACAAAAAAAAAATTAAACAATATCACTTTCTCATAAAGGTTGCATTTTATGGGAAGCAAGCATGAATTCTGCTGTCTAGGCAGTGGTGAGTGCAGGGAAAAGTTAAAGCAATGGTGTGGAGCCACAAGCGCTGACACTGTCCATGAGGTGTCCTCTGGCCCAAGCCTGTGTCCTTCTATGTGAATAAAAATGCAGAGCTGTACAGATACAAGATGAAACGATGAATCAAGCATATCAGGGACTAATGTTTAAGGTGGGCCCTCACTTGCTGTGTTCACCTAAGTTCAAGAAAATCAGAAGCAAAGTCAAGAGAGATATAAGTAGAGTGAGATGAATTTACACTGAAAACTGAGAGACAAATTGTGAATTACTCACAATGCAAAAGAATTGGGACTTTATCCTAAGAGCAGAACTTACTGAAAATTTATCTTCTTAATGGAGAAGAAAAGATGTGAATTTACTGAAAATTTCACAGGGCTCCTCCAGCTAGAATGTGAAGAATAATCGAGAGAAGAACAGCAGGGATTGTTGTAGCTCACTGAGTTCTAAGGTTAATAATTAGTTCCTAAATTATATTTAAGAGAGTGGTGGAACACATTAATATCTTCCACCATAGTTTTAAATATCATTAAAATATTATACATACAATATGTTTTTAAGACTTCTACTGTCAGTCAATGAAAGTGCATTTGTTTTATTTATGACACTAAGTTATTCAGATAGAAGGAAAATGAAAATATCATGATGTCTTTTAATCTTGTAAGTACTGAATGAATTATTAGGGCAAATGTACCTTCCTCAATCTTATAAAAGCAGATAGCATTTATATAGTTTAATGTCAAATTATAATTTTAAAGCACCACTCAAAATATCAAAAAAGAAAACCTGTGATATAATCTAATGAATATAAATGTCCAGGGGGAAATATGAGTTTTCTGTATTTGTTTCTTAAAATAAATAATTCGTGAGACACTTATCAAAACATAATATCAACAATTTAATTTAGATATATTTTGAAGCATTATTAATGATAGATAATGCTAAAAGAGACTCAGAAGAAATATGAATATATTGAGACTTCTAGATATTTTTGAGGAGAAGGAATTATTTCTTTTCAAAGTAGATGTAGTCTATTCCTCAACATTTCTGGAATATCTGCCCTCTGTCTAGCAGACATTGAGCTATGTATTCAACATACCTAATACTTTTTAAAAAATATTCTGCCAATACAATGATTAAGAGAATAAATTATGGCCTTGCATTACTGAAAATATCCAAATCTATTCTGGATAAGTAGTCAATTTTCTTCCTTCCTTCCTTCCTTCCTTTCTTTCTTTCTTTCTTTCTTTCTTTCTTTCTTTCCTTCCTTCCTTCCTTCGTTCCTTCTTTCTTTCTTTCTTTCTTTCTTTCTTTCTTTCTTTCTTTCTTTCTGTATTTAGTTCTTGCAGGGTCTCACTATGCAGCGTGGACTCATGGTGATCCTCCTGATTTCCACCTCTCCAGCTGAGATTCTTCCACACTGAGATTCCAGGTGTGCAACACTATGTCCAGATTTTGTTGCCAGCTCAGCCTACTTTGGCAATGGGGCTGGTATGGCATGAGGTGCCAGGGATTGAACCACAGTCTCGGAGTTTGCCTAAGCAGGTGTTGTAGTCCTCTGAGCTCTCTCAATGGCCCAGTAGTCAATTCTTAATTGCAAAAGTAAAGATGTTATTTCAATAACTTGGATTTGAGATCATGGAAGACATAATAGAATCTCACGTCTTCATATTATTCTGTAAAGAAAGAGCTAGAACTTAGTTAGCTAGAATCGTAAAGAAGGAAATAACAGAGTAAATTTTTATATTTCATGCATTTATTTATGGCAGCGGCTTTGCAGAACATATAGAATCATCTAATTGTGAAGGTGTCCACCAGTAATTACATCAAATGGAATGCATGGGATCCTGCAATTATTGCTGACAATCTAGAGCAAATGGATGCCTAAGTACTTCTTAATGATAAAGATGATGATGGCGTTGCATATACCATTAACATTGATTCTTTTCCACTGCATTATAAGGAGACTCTTTAATTCCAAACTTCTAATGCAAAATAATCCTTGCAAGGTTACTTTAAAAAAAAAAAATTGGCATTGATAAGCTAGAAATTTCATAATAGTTATATGGCATACAGTGTAGTTGAAAGTAAACATAATTTTTGGTATAATTCATTTCTATTGCAATCTAAATTTAACTTATAAAAATCCCACAATTCCACCTCTTAGATTTAAAGAACATTTCTTTAAAATTCGACCTCAGGCCCAACAGCAACTAACCAAAGCCCCCACCTATACCCCTGAGGTTAGTGTAGAGTGAGAAAGATATGGGAGCTTAGAATGCAGAAAATTCTATTATTTAAATGAAATTTAAATGTGCTTTTAGAGATTAAGAAGACTGCCCACCTTAAAATTAAAAATTCAAGGTGGTACAGCTCAGCAGACTAAGTGCTTGCTTGGGTGAGCACAGGGGAAAGCGTTTCATCTCTGGAACCACATGCTGTCCTCTGCCCACCCTCTGGGCTCACTGAGCTGGTAATGGAGTCTGGGTGTGGTGTCTCACACCTGTAATCCCAACACTAGGAGGCAGAAATCAGGAGGATCACTATGAGTGTGAGCTGCATAGTGAGACCCTGTACACACACACAAAATAAAAACTCCCAAACTTAAAAGAATTAAAAGTTCACTTATGGTTGATACTACAAATTTTGATGTCTAATATAATAATACTTATTATATAGTTAAAGTAAGTATATTACAGATAAAATCACCTGTACTATCTAAAGAATTATTTATTTATTTATTTATTTATTTATTTCTTGTTTCAGAACCTTTGTTTATTCACTCATTTTTATGGCCGGCTCAGCCCACCCCGAGGGCAGGGCTAGCGCAGCATGTGGTGCCGGGGATCAAACCATGGTCCCTGAAGCCACCCAAGCTTTCCCAAGCAGGCGCTTTAGACCACTGAGCCATCCCGCTGGGCCCCAACCTGTACTGTCTAAACAAGTATGAATTAGGAGATAGACACATTGAATTGATATCATAAAAATTAACCTTATAAGCGAACCAGTGTGTTAAAATTTAAATTGAACAAGAAAATCTAAGTTGACTAGAATAATTGTCTATCAATTTAGAATTTTTTATGCCTTATACAAAAATTATGGAAAACATTAGATTCTATTAATAATATCTGTGAAAATTAACTTTCCAGTTGGTAAAAAACTCTATTATGTACAATTTCTAAATATAGATAATTAAAAACTTGTATAACTAGGATTGTGGCCCTGTGTGTATTTCTTTGAGTTTTATTTGACAAACTCACTGCATTTTTAATTCTGGGTTATATTTTCTTTGCTCCCAAAAAAATCCCTATTCCCATCTTTAAATGATACAGATCATCCTAAGCTTATGGTGGTTCAACCTAAAATTCTTCACTTTTCACTTTACAAAAGCAATAAGCACTTCACCGAGAGTATATTTCAAATTTTGAATTTTGCTTTTTCCCCAGGCTAGCAATCTATGTTACAATATTCTCTACCAATGTTGGAAAGTGACAGCAAGCCACAGCTCTGATAAGCTGCATGACCATGGAGGTAGAAGTGGAAATTCTACAGTACTGTGTGTTTGTATTTAAGAGCTGAACTTATTAAAAAGACATTTTTAAACTTATGGTATCTTCAATCTAGGGTGGGTTTACTCTGGAATAAAATCCTATTTTGAGTCCAATAGCACATGTAAAATAAAATCCTACATTTACAAATACCTAGGCTGGAAAAACATATGACAACACTCCCAATTTTTAGCAAGAACAATCATATTCTACTTATGTAGATGTTGCTTTTCTTTTACAATCATTAAAGAACTTAACACATAAGTTTCTTAGTTATTTGTGACTGCTATGGCAAAATAGCATAAAATGACTTGCACAAAGAGATTTATTTTATTCCCAGGTCCAGAGCTCAGAAAGTCAAAGAGTAGACTGAAATCCAAAAGCCAGAAGCTTGCAGGCAGTTGCATATTTGGATTGATGAGGCGTCTCTCCCAAAACATAGCTATAAAGGCACACTCTCATTTATAAGGGATCTGAACCCATAATCTAATTGTCTCCCAGAGACTCTATTTACTTATACTGTCATATTAGGGATCAAGATTTCAGCATAAATTTGCAGGGTGTATAAACACCAAACTATACCAAGAATCCTAAAAAATTATCTTTATGCAATTAATAGCAATTTCTTCATTTTAAAACTCCATGTTTGAAGTCATTATTGCTCTGTGAGATGCTTTTAAGCTATGGTGCAAACTTCAGTATTGCTTATTTTTCTCTTTCAGTTCTATAAATGTGTACTAGAAGCTGCTGTCCTTGCATGAGTTATGATAAAAAGATGTGGTAGATGCGTTTCTTTTTAAAAATAATTTTGCAAATAACCGTGCTACCATTAATACTTTTCAAAATATTTCCCTCCTCTCCACACACGTTTTTCCTACCATTTCTGCCACTTTCTGCGGGAGGTCACTTTCTCGCATTAGGTCTTTATTTGCTCTCGTGAGCCTGCCTCAGTGTCCTGAGCCAGTTCAGAAAGCTTATCTTTCATGCTTAGTTTCGCTATGGGGAAGAGCCAGAAACCTCTCTGTTCCAGATATGATGAATAAGATGCTGAGGTTTTTTTTTTTTTTTTTTTTCTTTTTCTAAACCTACCCCTCCATTGGCTGGCTCTCAGGGGCAGCATTCGCTGAAAAGTTTTTATTAATTTTAATGAGAAAGGAATAGCAATGAGACACTTTCAAAACAAATTAGTAGCACAGTTGCAATAATTAATACATTGTATATTGTTGTCTTCATAGAAGTTATTCAGAATACAAGATGCAGACATATTTTCTCTAAACACTATTATATTCGTATATATATATATATATATATGTATATATGTATATATATATTACTACAAAATGCTCTTTCCTTTATATCCCCCCTTTTAGTTTTGATTTGTCAGAGATAGGTATTCCATTGTAATTCAAATATTGTAGGTGGATGAATTCACTACTATTATGGACTATTGGACTATATTGTGCTATTTTGCTAAATTCATGCCAAATAATTGTCACCCTCAGAAAGACACAAAAGACTTTATGAAGTGCTTCATGACATGGCCAGACTAATTTGATCAATGTATTTAAAGTGATGGAGAATTATTTTATAGTTGTTAATTGCAATCTCTCTTACTATTATACATTATAAAATGTAAACCTTCAATATATATTTTGATCATGCCATGTATGTGTGGACTGTTTGTCAGTAATTCTACTATAAATATTAACATTGTGGTTTATGATGTTTCTTTTGCTTTAAAAACTAATGTAAATCTTGGGACCCGGCGGGATGGCTCAGTGGTCTAAAGCGCCTGCTTGGGGAAGCTTGGGCAGCTTCAGGGACCGCGGTTTGATCCCTGGCACCACATGCTGCGCCAGCCCTGCCCTTGGGGCGGGCTGAGCCAGCCATGAAAATGAGTGAATAAACAAACAAAGGTTCTGAAACAATAAATAAATAAATAAATAAATAATAAAAAAAAAAGAAACTTTAAAAAAAAATAAATAAAAAAAATAAAAACTAATGTAAATCTGAGATATCTTTAAGGCTGAAGAGCAGGCCTCATCTATTATTACTTTCATAAAACTCAACTTCCAATTATGGCAACAGGGTATTTACTATATTCTGATTTGCTCAATGACATAAAGTCCATAACCTTTACATTCTCATAAAACACAGTTTGTTTTACTATTGATTTGGAAAAACATAAGAGTTCCAATGTGAAGAGCCATATAGTAATTCAATAGTGAAGGATTGTACCTAACAAATGTTTTGGTCATTGAGAGACAAGGAAAAGGGAAAAGGAAAAGACCAAGCAGGATTTGAGGTTTGAGTAACTTGAAAACACAGTTTGGTTTTAATATTCCTGTGCAATAATATAACCTAAGAAAGTTATAGTTTCACAATATAATCAACAGAAACTAAAGCTCCAAAGCACTACTAAATCTTCTGGTCATGTAGGGATAAAAATGCAAGAATATTTAACATTCTGTAATTCAGTATTTCTCAGAGGGGAATACTAACTTTATCAGCATTAGGATATAGGCCTAAGTTTTTATTATCTAATGAAACCATGGATTTAGAAGATTTCAAATTGACAGTGGAACAAGTACTGTGCTGCGACAGAGAGCACTAATGTATAGTGTTTGCTTCTGACTACTAGAAAAATGTCACTAAATTTATTTATGATTCCAATTCCATGGAACACAGCCATGCACTGGGGAATACTGACATACTATCTTTCTGCCTGACTCTACCGTGCATAAGACACTCCCCTGAGATTCAGCGAAAGCTCTAGCTATAGAAAATGCACCAACTACCAAAGAAGCCCATTCTATATTTGAAATTGCTGCAGTTGTACTCTAAACTAAATTTGCTTCCCATAACTTCATCTCACTAGTTCCAGGTCCCATACACTTTCTGGACCTGTATGAAATTACTTAATCCCTATTCTGTATGAGAACAGATTAATTGGGAAAAAAAAAAAAAAAGCTTTTGTGTATCTCTAATGTTTTATTTCCAGACTATTTACCCCTCATCAAAACAGGATTAGTTATTCCTTACCTATTTAATCTCAGGCTTCTGATAAGAATAAGGTGAGATAATAGATGTGAAAATGGTTCAAGACCAGCAATAAAATGTATAAATTTTATTATTATCATATTTCAAACTAATGGATATGAAATTCTAATCTTTCATCCAAAAAGTTTAACCATTCATTTAAATATTTGATCATTTATATTTTTTGTTCTCACAATTGATCTAAATTAGTGCTTGTGTAAAAGAGTATAAAGAATTTTTATGAAACAAAATATGCAACAACTCAGAAATGAGAGTTACATCAGTATGATCTCCAGAAAGTATATAAAAAAAAAAATGTTGTTGAGACAGCTTTCCATCCTTGTGGGTCTGAACAAATCAAGAGATAGTTCCTACCTAAGACAGTGCCACTTATGAGAATTTTATCCATGGGCCCATTCATCCTGATACAGATCTGTTTTGTCTTACTGAATTTCAGGTTAAATTGGATTCTAGCATCTGTACAGTGATTCATATCTTACAGCCTTAGACATTATTGCAGAGATTTAAACAAAGCGCATAAAAAAGTATCTGACATGTTCAATAAGTTCCACCTGCAATGATGAAGATCAACCTTCGAGCCCCTGAGCTAAATAGGTTTCCTCAATGTTTGAGTTGTGGCAATATATTTAGCAAGTGGCCACTGGCTTGGCTTCCTATTCTTCCCATCTCCTGTGGAGAGTTATCTGAGATACCATGCATAGTAACTGAATGGTCATTGGAGTACTTACTTTTGTTTTGTTTTGGTGCCAAGAATGCTAATCAGGACCTTGAGCCTGTCAGTCAGGTGTTACATCACTGAACCACATCTCTGGTCTGGAAAACGTTTAACAAGTAACTTAAATGGGCTCTGTGGTAGGTAGTATGGCTGAATCTTTCATTTGCACTAGGTAGTTTAAGTAGACTTATTTTTGCTATACCTATCTATCACAAAGAAAATCATTGCTCTAATTGCTACAATTTAGAGATAAATAATAAAGATCAGTCACATTCAGTAAAAGGACATTCTAGTCTGTGATGTAAATGAACTGCACAGGAAAGAAAGACAAACACACACACGCACACACACACAAGCAACTACAAGATCATTATCCTTGCTAACGGTGAGCAGCATCAGAGGAAAAGATGAGTTTATTATATATATATATATATATATATATATATATATATATATATATATATCTTAACTGTATAGACACAAGTTAATACTTCTATTAATAATGTATTTACTCATGACCTCACCTTTTGCTGTATAGTTTCTTTCTCTTTCCAGACATCTATTTAATATAGAAAAAAGAGTGATGCAGGAGAGCTGCAATCTGTGGACCCAGTGTGCCCAGGTGTGGAGCTTTCCTGGTGCCATCTCAGAACCTGGGTGGACTCTGAGCGGCCTGTGGGATTCTGTCCAGGTAATTACTGAAAGCTTCCAAAACTGTGAAAATGCAAATAAAAAGACAATGTCAGTTCTCTAGCCCACGCAGAACAAATCCAGGAGACAATCACGTACAAAAAAGTTGAAAATCACACACCTGAAATCTCTGAGATGTTATTAAAGAAATAAGTCCATCAGGACAGAGAAGAATTAAGGTCAAAAATAACTTCTCAGATATAAAGTAGAGAATACAAAAATGATGAAAACACTGAGTAAACAATAAACGGAGGAGCTAGAATGCATGAAACAGATTCAACTATCCAAGAAGTTAAGAGATTCATTGAAAGCTGGCAAACCTGTTTTAATGAAACTGAAGTTAGACTTTCAGACCTCAAGAACAGTGTTGCAGCAATGAACATGAAATAAAAGATTTCTTAAAACTAATAATGAATCAAGAAATAAGAGTTCAGCAAATACAAGAAAATCCCAAAAAATATAAGAATAATAGGTGTCAATGAAGCAGCAGGAGATAGTATAATAGACATAAAAAGACTATTTTCAGAAGTATTACTAGAAAAATTTCCAAACATCAAAAAAGAATCTGCCACACTGAAAGAGGGAAAATGAGCTCCACACAGCCATGATAACACTAAGTCTACACATAGACACATAACAACCAAGATCTCAGGAACTCAGCAAAAAAAAAAAATAGAATATTAAACGCTGCTAGAGAGATCAAATAGCTCATCTACAATGGAAAGCCCACGAGAATCCTGGTAGATTTTGCAACACAAAACAACAAGTCAAGAAGAGTAGGAGTGAAAGGTTTTTGGTACTGAATGAAAATAACTTGCAACTCAGATTGATGTACCTTGCAAAACTATCCATCAAATTCAATGTTGAAATAAGATCCTTGCATGACAAAGAACAATTGAAGGATTTCATGACCACCAAACCTACCTTAAAAAGAATACTGACAGATATTCTAGAAACAGACAGATGTAACCACAGCTTCAAGAACAACAGAAAGGAGCCACTAAACAGAGCAAGTAATTAGAAAAAGGTTAAAAAATATGGAATGTATAACAGGAAAATCATATGATAAAAATAAGCCAATACGTATCAGTTATAACCATCAATGGAAATGACCCCAATTCACCAATCAAAATAAACAGATGTACAATATGAAGAAACAAAATACAACAATATGCTGTATACAAGAAATGCATTCGGGGCCAGGGAGCTAGCTCAGGGGCACAAGTGCCTGCTTGGCAAGTGCAAAGTACTGAGTTAGATCCCTGGTTCTGAACAAAATAAAAACCAAAAAACAAACAAACAAACAAAAAAACAAGAAAGAAGAAAGAAACGCATTAAACTCAAAAGGAAATTCACAGATGGAAAGTAAAAAGATGGAAAACAATACTCCATGCCACAGGAAATCAAGTATGGGTAACTACTCTCATTGCTAACAATATCGACTTGAAACCAAAAATCATCCAAAGAGATGAAGAGGATCACTAAATACTTGTCAAGGGAAAATTCCTGGTGGAAGAGATAGCAATTACAAATATATACTCGCCCAATGTAGAACTGCCCTCCTGAAGAAGTCAAATTTTAACAGACATGAAAAATGAAATGAGCAACAATACAAAAGTAGTGGGGAAATTTAACACACCACTATGAAAAAAGAGATAGATCAATCAAGCGAAAAATGAGCAAAGAAATAATAGAATTAAAACAGATTTGTGAAGAAATTGACCTGGTAGACGTTTACAGAGTGTTTCAAATAGCAACAACAGAATACACATTCTTCATGGCTGCACATGGTTTGTTCTCCAAAATAGCTCATATATTAGCACACAGAGCACTTTTAAGAAAGTACAAAGCAACAGAAATGATCCCGTGTACACTATCTGATCACAGTGCAGTGAAACTGGAAATTATTGACAAGAGAAAAGAAAAACCATAGTGCATGGAAATTAAATCACAAACCCCTAAACAACCAGTAGGACACAGATGAAATTAAAGAAGAAATTAAAATTTATTTACAATCAAATGAAAATTGAAGTACAACTTAGCAAATCCCTTGGGATGTAATGACAGCTGTCTTAACAGGAAGTTTTATAGCAGTAAATATGCGCATTAAGAAAATAGAACAAGACCAAATAAATGATCTTACGCTGCACCTCCGGCTCCCAGAAAAAGAAGAGCAAGTTGAACACAAAACCCAAAGAAAGCGGGCAGTTAAAGAGATTATAGTAGAAATTAATGCATTCAATTTGAAGAAAACAATACAAAGAATAAATGAATCAAATAGTTGGCTCTTTCAAAAGATAACTGAAGTTAAAAAAAAAAAAAAAAAAACAGCTAAGCTAATCAATAAAAGCAAAGAAAAAATCCAAATTCTTGCAATAAGGAATGAAAACAGCGCAATCAGTAATACTCTAGAGAAATTCAGAAGATCATCAATATCTACTTCCAAAATCTTTATCCTCAAAGGATGGAAAAGACAGAGCAAATGGACATTTTCCTAGATATGTATGAAATGCCAAAGCTAAGTCAAGAAGATATACAAACAATGAATAACCCAATAATAAGAAACAAAATTGACAGCGAAATCAAAACCTTACCAACAAAGAAAAATTCATGTCCTGATGGATTCACAACAGAATTCTACAAGAAATTTATGGAACAGTCAATGCTATCTTTTCTCGAATTCTTCCATGAAATTGTAAGAAAAACACATTTCCCAAACTCATTCCTGAAGGAAAATACTACTCTGATTCCAAACCAGAGACAGATCCAAGCAAGAGAGAATAAGAGCCATTCTCTCTAATGAACACAGATGCAAGGCCTTTCAATAAAATACTACCAGACAGAATGCAGCAAATCATCAAGAAGGTTATATATCATGACCAAGAAGGATTCATTCCAGGAATGCTGGATCGTTTCGACACATGCAAACCAATAAATGTAATATGTCACATCAATACAACCAAAGACTAAACCATCGTGATCATTTTAGTAGATGCAACACTCATTCGTGATACAAAGCTTGCAGAGTATTGAACTAGATCGTCCATATCTCAACTGAATAAAACCCACCTATAACAACCAAAAAGGCAACATCATACTAAATGGGCAAAAACTGAAGGTTTTCATTTTAAACTCAGGAATAAGACAAGGTAGTCCACTGTCTCTGCTCCTCTTCAGTATACTTCTGAACAGGCTCACCAGAACAATTATGCAAGAAAGACAAATAAAAGGAATGGCGTTTAGAAAATAAGAAGAAAATTATCATTACTTGTATATGATATGATACTTTACATAGAGAATTCCAAAATCTTCACCAAGAGCCTTGTAGATTTAATCATCAAATTAATCAGTATAGCCAGATACAAAGTAGCTGGGCTTGGTGGGGGCATGCCTGTAGTCCCAGAACTTGGGAGGCTGAGGCAGGAGGATTGGTGCAAATTCGAGACCAGCCTGGGCTACAAAAGTGTATTGGTCAGGGTTTTACTTAGAGGAACAGAACAGATATAAGGAATGGATGTTAACACCAAATACACAATCTATAAGGAATCATAAGATTGGCTTACAATAGTCAGTCAGAGTCAGATGAGAATGTGTGCAGAGGGTGTCTGCATGCTCCTGACTGAAAAATTCAATCCCAAGGTCTGGGCTTCACTGCAGCACTCCATGTGAGTCTCTATCCATTGGCTGATGAGTCTGTGCTGGAAGACTCAAGTGTCTGTGATGGACGCTGAAGAATCTGCGACAGATGTTGAAAGATCCAAGCTGGAGGCTGAAGAGTCTGTGTTGCAAGCCAGATGATGAAGTCCAGGCTGAATGTAAAGACTGCAGCTTCTCCGATGAAGTGAAGGCTTGACTCCTTCCTCAGTCCTTTAAAAAGTCTCTTTGTGGGGCCTGGCGGGATGGCTCAGTGGTCTAAAGCGCCTGCTTGGGAAACCTTGGGCAGCTTCAGGGACCGTGGTTCGATCCCGGGCACCACATGCTGCGCCAGCCCGGCCATCGGGGTGGGCTGAGCCGGCCATAAAAATGAGTGAATAAACAAACAAAGGTTCTGAAACAAGAAAATAAATAAATAAATAAAAAGTCTCTTTGTGCTCAGTCATTCTGAGGTGGGCCCATTGTGCCCTAGGGTGGAACCAATCATGCCCGAGGATGGGCCCTTGATCCCACTCTAGGGAGGAGCCAATCATATTCTAGGCAGGCCCTGGTCACGCTCCAGGGAGGAACCAATTGTACCCCAGAGTGGGGCTCCCACCCACAGGGAACTGGGCTGCTGAGTCATCCAGCCAAGTTGACAGAATGCATCAACCACCACAAAAAAGTGAGCTCAAGGCCAGCGTGAACTGCATAGTGAGACCCTGTCTCAAAAAACAGAAAAACAAACAACAACAACAAAAAGAAATCATTCCCTAACCATTGCTGGAGAGGCTGAGGAGAGAAAAAAAAAAAAAAAAAATCCTTCTATATTGTTTGTAGGAGGGAAGACAGGTAGAACCACTATGGAAATCAGTGTGGAGAGTCCCTCAAAAACTAGGACTAGAAATCCCATTCAAGCCAGCTATTCTACTCCTGCGCATTTTTCCAGAACAATGGAAAACCTCATATCACAGTGATATATGTGTACCCATGTTTATAGCAGTGCAATTTATCATAGTTTACTCCTTTAAAAAACCCAGATTCCCATCAACTTAAAACTGGATAAACATGATGTGGTATCTTTACACAATGGAGTATTGTTCAGCTACAAAACAGGAAAACTTACTGACTTTTTGTCGGTAAGTGTATGCAACTTGAGTCCATACATTTAACTGAATTAAAAAAAAGAAAATCATACCCATATGTGCAAACATCATATTGTCTCCTTAGTTTGAGAACCTGAAAGAGAAAAATGGAATCTGAAGGGCCCAATCAATACTGGGAAAAAAAAAAGGAATGGGCTTATTCACAAGGAAAGAGTGATTGAGTTGAGGAGGAGTGGGGGAAAGTGATTTATCTATGTATGTAAGCAGCAGGGTTTGGATAATTATACTGTACTTTTTTGCTCGTCTAGAGAAAGAAGCAATTAATGTTTAATTATTTTTGTCTTCTTTTTTAATTGTTCATACATCTCTTCTTAATTTCTGCAGGCCTGTAGGAGAAAAGCATCATGTTTTCCAACAGACTATGTCCTGGGACTGTCACTGGGCTCCCACAGCAACTAGTTCTCTTTTGACAGCCAGTTATTGCACACTGTTTTTTCTTGTTTTCCATTGAGGAATTGGTTGGAGAATGCTCCTTATTTCCAATTGTTGTTGTCATTGTATTAAATTATCCTGCATATCTGAAGCAAATAATACATATTCAGTGTATTTTTGCAGATTGTCTGCATTTCATAATCTAAGTAGCCAAGAAATGTCATCAGAAGATAAAATGCCAAGAAATCATATTCTGTAACTGCTGAGAAAAACGTACATTAAGTAGGAAACCTTTAAAGAATGCAAAGTGAATTTTTGTATACATATAGTTCTTAAGCTTCTATAAACTTTATTAATTTATTCAAGTAAGCCACTGTCTGTCATGAAAGATTGTATGAACCCCAGTAAATAAGGTTACATGCATCCTGAATAATACATTTACTGAAACTAGTTCATCATAAATTTTCATTCTAAAGCCCAAACTGATAGCGGATTATGAACAAACAACCCGAAAATTACAATGTCAAAGAAGTGAAAGTTACACTTTTAAACTGTTTACAATATTACGAAAACAAGAATCTAATATATCAAAGCCTTTGGAGAATTTTAGAAATTTATTCAGGAAAGTATTCTTACCATAAAATACTGGTTTCTAAGCATTAAGCCACTTGAAAATTTAGAGAATAAAAACAAATTTACGATAATTATTAATGAATAGAAGAACAAAATCTAGAAAATTGAAAAAACAGTGATTACATAGAATTAAGTCTTAAAGCTGGTAATTATAATGAATTAAATGTGTTATGTAATCAGTAAAGAGAAAAATTAGGAAATTAATTTATGACTTAGTAAGTATAAATGCAGATAAGACAAGATATTGTGAAAGAGTACATCATTGTAAACTTCTTAAAATCAATACAATGAGATAGACAGTGGAGGGATATGTAAGAAAGAACAGCACATAACATTTTGTGATGGGAAGGATGTTCCCTCTACAGCACTTAAAATATTTTCTCTTTTAGGTTTTAGATTTTCTTTGGTCAAATTCTTTTCTATTCCGTGATTCCTCCCTTTTGAATTGCTCCCCATGTTCTATTTCTTGCTGGAACTGTTTCATTTCCACTTTTCATTCTTACAGAAGTTCATGGTGGAGAATTTACCTTGAGGCTCAGGGAGACTCTGGACTTGAGCTTTTCAGTGCTGATGAAACTTTAGTGACTCACAGAGATGCATAGTGAGCCAATTCATGTTGCATAATGACAGAGACATGAGGCCTTTGTGGGTTGGGACAGAATTACATATTTTAGATCTAAAGACGCCCCTTAAAGAGTTGGGTGCAGAGGTGGAGCCTGATCAGAGAAGGTGGATCATGGAGGCAGGACCTCGCAGGACCTCCAGCCTTTCTCGCTTCTTGGTTGCCTGAGTTGATTTTTTTCTTTACCTTCTCTGAGGAATAGAAGAATGACTAGTAAAGTCATTTGCTATAGGCCTAGTAAAGTAATAGTTGGTAGGATCATATCATATTGAAATAAGACATTGACTATTTTCTCTTTTTTTCTTAATTTTTATTCATTTCAATGAGAAAAAAGAATAGTGATGAAACAGTTTCAATACAAGTACTAAGACATTTATGATAATTAATATATTGTACATTGTATTCATAGTAGCAAATCAGAGGACAAGATTCAGGCATGGTATGTTGTCTAAACAATATTGGCACAAAATTTTCTTTTCATTGAACTAAGAGAAAGTAGCTGTATATCTATCCTAACTCTTTCTCTCTCATATATATCTATCTGTCTATCTATCTATCTATCTATCTAGCTAGCTAGCTAGCTAGCTAGCTAGCTAGCTATCTCTTTAGTTGCTTAGCTGACAGTTATCAGTGTATACAGTTAGTCAGGTTGAGAATTCTACCCATTACCTGATATTTTAAAAACTCTGATAGAGATTCTTATGGCCATTGCCTTATCCATCTTGTTGAAATAAATGTATGGCTCTGTCCCTGTCCTGTTTCCTAACTTTTCTCCATTCTCTCTTTCTGTTGCTTAAACCTTAATTGCTCATTTTCCATTTAATTGCATTATACCTTTAAATTTTTATTTCTTCTTTTGAGTCCTTACTCTAAGGAGACAATATGATACCTATGTGAGTCTGGTTTATTTCATTTATGAGTATATCTTCAAGTTGTATCTACTTATATAAGAAGTCTTCAAGCTTATTTTTCTTTATAGCTGAGTAATACTCCACGGTACAAAAGCACCACATCTTTTCCATCCATTCCTCAGGTTACAGGCATTTTCTTTGTTTCCAAGATTTGGCTATCACAAATTGCAATGCTATAAATATGGGTGCACATATATATCACTATGATATGATATTTTAAGATCTTTTGGGAAAATTCTCAGAAGCGGATAGCTGGAATGAAAGAGATTTGTGTAACAAGGACAAATTGTCAATTAACATTCCCCGTATTATCAATATATGAGGGTTTGTGCCTTCACCTGATCATTAATGTGATCAGAGAAGTACAGGGCACGTATTTCTATGGATCTCTTGTGTCCCTGCTTTGTTTAGGTTTTCTTCAGTGGTGTGTTCTATGGGCAGTTCCTCCAGAAAGATAGAGACACTGTGAAAAGTTCAGGGTAGTGATGTGTGATAGTCATACTTAGGTGTCAGTTTAAGTCATCTTCTCCTCATTAGAAATATTTCCTTATATTGCAGGTTAATGAGTAATTAATATGGAGTGAGAAAGGAGGCTGAACAGATTGCCAAATCCCCATAAAGACTTTGAATCCCATAGGTTAGGGCCTCCTCTTCAGTGAGGAAAATCCTTTGTGAATTCATGTGTGATATCTGGGACACGATCTCATGAAGGTCCTGCTTTGACTACTGTTTTTATTGTGAGTGACAAATCTTACCTGTGGCTTGGGGACTTTATATTCTTCTATTATAATATGTGTGTAGAAAGCAAACTAAAAGGTTACTTTGTGTTACAGTTAATCTCACTATGTCAAATTGACTGGATTGTAGGGTACCTAGCAAATCCATAAAAGGTCCATCTCGATATCGCCCAATGGGTCCTGGAGGCGTGATGTCAGCCACCACGTACTCTCCTCAGGAACACTGCTCCCCTTCTCTGCCTCCTTTCCATCATGAACTAAGCAGCTCTCTCACCAAGCCCTTGCTCCATACCACTTCCACAAGAGATCCTTCATCCATGACATTATTGTGGAACTAAATGCCACTCTCTCCAACAAATCCAAAAAATATTTGTAACCAGTATTTATGGGATTAATGAAGTTCCATCATTACTCACTTCTGACCAGAATGTAAAAAAATATTCTGCAGTATTGTTTTTCGAGTTCCTTAACAATTATGCTGGTGAATATCCTAGGTTATGTTTCAGATATAGTTAATTCAACAGTTTTCATTGTTATTTTGTTCTCAATGATCAGGGTATAAATAACAAGCAATATCTAATTTTGCCCTGCCAAAAGAGAAAGAATTATATTCAGTTTTGTATTTAAATTGAAAATGTTAGCCAGGGACCATGGCAGGGGCCTGTAATCCCACCATTTAGAGGTTGAAGAACGAAGATCATTGTGTATTTGAGCTAAATACTGAGTTCAAGACAGACCTGCCCTGAAAGATGATAACCTCTCCCAACAAGTAAATGAAATGAAATGAAATATAATGAAATAAATAAAATAAAATAAAGGAAAGTAGTGGAAAAGTTAACTTATACCCTTGTCTTTTAAAATCTTTCCTGACTTGCAAACCAATACATTTTCAGTGCTCTAAGGAGGTTCCCAGGATTTGCTTTTGCCAATAGTGATATGTAAAGTCATTTTAACAAGGAGTATCTATTTAGTTGTGCACTGTATTTTCTTCGAAGTAACAAAAACAATACAAACATCACTTTATGTTACTCCACAGAGAGATTAGAAAACCTGAAACCTAGAAGTCTATTATATCCCTAGTGATTCTATATTCTTTTTTTTTTTTTTTTTTTTTTTTTTTTTTTTTTTTTTTTTTTTTTTTTTTTTTTTTTTTTTTTGAGACAGGGTCTCGCTATGCAGTTGAGGCTGGTCCTGAGCTCACTTTTGTAGCCCAGGCTGGTCTCGAACTCGCACCAATCCTCCTGCCTCAGCCTCCCGAGTGCTAGGATTACAGGCGTGCACCACCATGCCCGACAAAGTGATTCTATATTCTTATATGAATTTTAAATATATTTCCATTGTCCCCCCACCAAGTCATAACTACATAGTTTTCCCTCTCTGAAAACTCCTGAATTCTAGAGACCTAATTCTGAGGTTATGGAATTTAAAGGAACTAAATCAATCTTTTCATTTTAATTCCTATCTTTAAGAGAAGCATGTAATAATTCCAACACATGGTTGCAACTTATCAAACTATGGAACTCAATTTCTTTAACTTACACATCCATGGAGTGAATAAAACATGTTAATTTTAGGAACACACTTGCAATAAAAACTTCTGTGAGCTTAGAGGAGTGGCAAGATTATATTAAAAAAACTCTTAAAATTCTATGAATGTGAGTGTATATTGAAATAGAGACACATTGGCGTTCAGTATTGAAAATGATATGAAAATAACATTTGCACATTATTATTAATGATTGAATAGAGGCTATGAGGGGAAATACTTGTTGTACTCTTTAAGCTGCTTCTTTGAGTGACAGACAATTCTAACACGGTAATTGTTTTAACACCAAATTGAGAGACAGAATCTGATGGTGTCTCTGCTATACCCTGGTGGGTTATCTTTTCCTAGGTAATAAACACATGCTAAGCAATATATTAGACTTTGAATTCAATTTTAATCAGTGACCTCATTCTAATTATTATTCCGTTTGTTTTGCTAGTGTGAAACTAATAAGTGGAGTTTCACATCTACCATATATTTAAGACTATTAAACCCAGAAGAAATCTTTTGTAGCAGGAATACCACTACAACTTTTTCTCAACATCAGTTTCCTTCATGTTCACATTATTAGATATCTCCTAGAAAACTCGGGTCTTTTATGAAACAATGAAGTGTTGGCATAATCTATTTGTAAGAATCAAATCAATGAATGTCTTTCTTATATAAGAAATTGTAAGTAATATTATCTGCACTTGAAATAAAGATAATGGCATTCTATCCTTTATGTTATTCATTAATCCACATCTCCAAATTAATTAAATGAATGCTTCATGAGTATCAAGACAGTAAAATAAAAAAATAAATACTTGTTTTAATTCTTGCATCTATACATGCACTTAAACATCTAAAAATAACCTCCAGTAATAGATATTGATGAGATACTTAATTGCTGTTAGGCCAACAAGGTTGTTTAATTGAATATAGAAGCTATTTGTCCTCTTTTCTATGATGTACTAAGAAGCTACAACTTCTTAAATTGTTTCACAGTTTCCAAAATTAAATATTTTACCAGTTTTAGAACTCAATCACCATACTTAGTATGCTTTTTTCTGTTTTCTTTTGTTTTGACAGGACCAGGGTTCAAACTCATGACCTTGCACTTGCCAGGCAGCCATCTGTGCCACGGAGCTATCTCCCCAGCCCTTATACTTTGAAAAAAATAACGGAAAGTTGTCAAATTTCTCAAGGCCACCAAGACACAGCTTTTTCTGTCAGTCAGATTGAGAATTTATTTTCCCTTGGTGGAGGACAGTGAAATATGTCCTCCCAACTTTTACCAGCTAGATTTAGTGTGGAAACAATTCTGTGAAGCTTGGCTGCGACAGATAAAGAATCACTAAATATACAGATTTGGATATTATGTAATTTTTAAAAAGATGCTTCCCAACAGGACTGGACACATGGTATTACTTTAATGTTTCTTTCTCAGGACCCTAGGCACCAATCCGCATATTCCAGCTGCCCAACGCATTACATCTAATGAGTCTCATAATTCACGGGACAGAATCTCTGAGTTTGTTCTTCCCATCAGGAGGAATGCCTTACTGTTGAGGCGTATCTTTATTCACACATTATCCTTTGCAAATATATTCATTTTATAATTTGGACAATATATAGAGGTATGCATGATCAAAGATTAACTTCTGAAATCTTTGTTCCTCTCTTATGCTGCTTGGTCCTGTAAGATGCAGTTTATAACATCAGCAACCTAGATTTGCTTATTTGTAGTTCATGGCCTGACGATGGCTGTCAGTGAGGGTATAGGACATAAAAGGAAGGGGAAAGGGAGAAGCAGATTCCTCTGACTCATGTGACAGACAACAGGAGTACAGTCAGGCTGCTCTTGTAGCGTGGAGCCACAAAGGAAAGGGTCAAGGACAGGAGGCAAGCGCCCCAGCTGGGGCTCCCTCTAGGGATTAAGACTGGCACAACTGCTCTGTCTCTTTGATGGATCCAACCAGCAGGGCTGATAACGGTAGGTTTCACAGATACCAGGAGATAGTTGTTGTTGAAGACGTAACACGGACAGTGATGAAACTGGCCCCATTGCCCTCCCTCACACCTTTCTTCCCCTTTGCCATAGTTCATGGAGCAGAATTCCAAGAAGACACGAGCACTCAGCCTTCAGGCATTAGATCAGCCACTGAATATGAAACCCCTCTTCTGTTCTTCCTGGTAGGCCTGTCCCATCCTTTGCAAATAGTCGAGGAGGGAGATGAGCGGTATTTTCACCCGTGAACGTCGTGCTGAGCAGTCCTGTGAAGGACGCGAGGTAGGGTCGATTTCCACTAAGCAGCAGGTGAAAGCACAATGTTGAATTACGTCATTTGGATATTTTCACTGCTTGGACAATATTTACATTTGATTTGAAAGGAAAACTTACCAGAAATTCTTTTAAAAAGGGACTAGAGCATGCAGAAGCTGAAATAGTATGTTTTTACATCTGATTGTTCCTCCTACAGAGACTAAATAACATTAATTAAAAAAAAAACTTTCAGTTAGTAAATATTTGATGAGCAATTTTGTTCACACTAAAAGAAGAAAAAGGAAGCCCTGCTAGAAACTGTGTCTTCTTTCGATGTGGCTTATTGAAAGACTAATCCTCATTCAGCTTTGGTTCTGTCTTCATAGTCCTAGATGGGGAAATCCATATCCTGAGTTTATTATTTATTTATTTATTTGTTTGTTTGTTTGTTTGTTTGTTTATTTTGACATAGGGTCTCGCTATGCAGTTCTAGCTGTCCTTGAGCTCACTTTTGTAGCCCAGGCTGGTCTCGAACTCGCACTGATCCTCCTGCCTCAGCCTCCCAAGTGCTGTGCACCACCACACCCGGCTATTCATTCTGAATTTTAATCGTAAGTAGTCTTCTGCTACCTTTCAGTCTATGACAGTAGGATACAAAGATACTTGCTGTTTTCTTCTTTCTTTATGGTCCGATGCAGTGCGCTTTATCTTAGTTATCTTTATCTTAGTTAGGCACTATAATCCAAGTAAATTTTCAGAGTTTTCACTGGAGCTAGCTTTCACACCTTGAGCCTATGTTGCAGGAATTGTGAAAGAGTTTACTCAAGAGTAAAACAGCAGGAAAGCCCGGATGTCCTAGTAACATATGGAAATGGAAACCTCTTGTGTGAGGTGAAGAGAAATCAGACAAGAGCTGAGTTCATACTGTGACTGGCTACTCAAGGCATTCATTCTGTGAACTGTGAGGCCGAGCAATAGGGAAAGTAGGTCATTACAAAGGAAACACAGTGGGTCGCAGCTGAGGCAGTCACAGTTTCCCAGTAAGCAAGAGTGATTAGAGCAGAGTGAGAAACACAACCAGCCCAGGGGCAAAGAAGGATGTCAGGGCCGCAAGGCAGGCTGACTGGGAAGACTGACCATGTTGTTAGTGGCCATGAATGTGCTTGATAGAAGAGCAGAAGTACAGATACATGGGCAAAAAGAATTTACTGATTTCAACTAACAACCACTGAAGAACTATTAGTTTTATTATGATGAAAACGTGTGGGCTAGCCGGATAACTCAGCGGATTAAAGCACCTGCTTAGGCAGATGCACGGGCTGGGTGTTGGATCCCTGGCCTGGGGTGCTGTCCCCACACCCAGGGCTCACTGAGAGGGCAATTGAGCCTGGGTGTGGTGGCGCTTGCCTGTAATCCTAGTACTTGGGAGATTGAAAAGAGAAGCATCACTAGAGTCCAATCTGTGATGAGCCCTTGTAGCCCCTGTACCAAAGGAAAGAAAGGAGAGAAAGAAAGAAAGAAAGAAAGAAAGAAAGAAAGAAAGAAAGAAAGAAAGAAAGAAAGAAAATATGTTTTATTTAAAACTAAAATATCCTTTCAAGGAAGCCTTCTAAAAGAAAAGCCTAGGTCACTAACATAATCGAAGGCCGTTTGCTTTTAGTTGAGACCCTTTATAGGTCTTGCAAATGTAAAACGAGTTTTTTTTTTTCCAATACTTTTATTGTTTAAATTTAACAATGGTCATATTACATATTTTCATCATCGGATCAGTTTAGATTAATACATATAGGTATATAAGATTGATCAAACAACTAAACATTAACCTTTCTAAATCCACACTACTTTTTTTTTCTTTTCCCCCTTTTTTTCTTTGAAAGTTGACATATTGCATATTGTCCTCACAATCATTCTATAGAGTGCAGTGTGTGGGCATGACCCACC